>OY740805.1:40223460-40288460 GCA_963514005.1 Raja brachyura | reverse complement strand
GTGTCAATGAGTCTGTGAGTGTGTGTCAATGAGTCTGTGCGTGTGTGTCAATGAGTCTGTGCGTGTGTGTGAATGAGTCTGTGAGTGTGTGTGAATGAGTCTGTGAGTGTGTGTGAATGAGTCTGTGAGTGTGTGTGAATGAGTCTGTGAGTGTGTGTGAATGAGTCTGTGAGTGTGTGTGAATGAGTCTGTGAGTGTGTGTGAATGAGTCTGTGAGTGTGTGTGAATGAGTCTGTGAGTGTGTGTGAATGAGTCTGTGAGTGTGTGTGAATGAGTCTGTGTGTGTGTGTGAATAATTCTGTGTGTACGTGAATGAGTCCATGTGTGTGTGTGAAGTCTGTGTGTGTATCTATGTGTGTGAACGAGGCTGTGTGTGTGTGAGTGTGAATGAGGCTGTGTGTGTGTATGAGTTTCTGTGTGTGTGTGTGTGAATGAGTCTGTGTCTGCATGTGTGAATGAGCCTGTGTGTGTGAATGTGTGTGCGTGAATGAGTCTGTTTGTGTGTGTGTGAATGAGTCTCTGTGTGTATGAATGAGTGTGTGTGTGAATGAATGAGTGTGTGTGTGAGTGAGTCTGTGTGTGTGTGAATGAGTCTGTGTGTGTGTGAATGAGTGTGTGTGTGTGAATGAGTGAGTGTGTGTGAATGAGTGAGTGTGTGTGAATGAGTGTGTGTGAATGAGTGTCTGTGTGTGTGAATAATTCTGTGTATGTGAATGAGTCCATGTGTGTGTGTGAAGTCTGTGTGCGTATCTATGTGTGTGAATGAGGCTGTGTGTGTGGGTGTGTGAATGAGTCTGTGTGTGTATCTATGTGTGTGAATGAGGCTGTGTGTGTGTGTGTGTGTGTGTGTGTGTGTGTGTGTGTGTGTGTGTGTGTGTGTGTGTGTGTGTGTGTGTGTGTGTGTGAATGAGTTTCTGTTTGTGTGTGTGTGTGAATGAGTCTGTGTGTGTCTGTGTGTGTGAATGAGCCTGTGTGTGTGAATGTGTGTGCGTGAATGAGTCTGTTTGTGTGTGTGAATGAGTCTGTGTGTGTGTGAATGAGTGTGTGGGTGAATGAGACTGTGTGTGTGAATAAGTCCGTGTGTGTCTGTGTGTATGAATGTGTGAGTGCGTCTGTGTGAGTGTGCCTGTGTGTGAATGAGTCTCTGTGTGTGTGTGAATGAGTATGTGTGTGAATGAGTGTGTGTGTGAATAAGTACGTGTGTGTCTGTGTGTGTGAATGTGTGTGTGTGTGTGAATGAGTCTGTGTGTGTGTGAATGAGTCTGTGTGTGTGAATGAGTCTGTGAGTGTGTGTGAATGAGTCTGTGAGTGTGTGTGAATAATTCTGTGAGTGTGTGTGAAGTCTGTGTGTGTATCTATGTGTGTGAATAAGGCTGTGTGTGTGTGTGAATGAGTTTCTGTGTGTGTGTGAATGAGTCTGTGTGTGTGTGTCAATGAGTCTGTGTGTGTGTGTGTGAATGAGTCTGTGAGTGTGTGTCAATGAGTCTGTGAGTGTGTGTCAATGAGTCTGTGTGTGTGTGTCAATGAGTCTGTGTGTGTGTGTGAATGAGTCTGTGTGTGTGTGTGTGAATGAGGCTGTGTGTGTGTGTGTGTGTGTGTGTGTGTGTGTGAATGAGTCTGAGTGTGTGTGAATGAGTCTGAGTGTGTGTGAATAGTTCTTTGTGTGTGTGAATGAGTCTGTGTGTGTGTGAATAAGTCTGTGTGTGTATCTATGTGTGTGAATGAGGCTGTGTGTGTGTGTGCGCGTGTCTGTTTGTGTGTGTGTGAATGAGTCTCTGTGTGTGTCTCTGTGTGTGTATGAATGAGTATGTGTGTATGAATGAGTCTGTGTGTGTGTGAATGAGTCTATATGTGTGTATCTATGTGTGTGTGAATGAGCCTGTGTGTGAATGTGTGTGCGTGAATGAGTCTGTTTGTGTGTGAATGAGTCTGTGTGTGTGAATGAGTCTGTGAGTGTGAATGAGTCTGTGAGTGTGAATGAGTCTGTGAGTGCGTGTGAATGAGTCTGAGTGCGTGTGAATGAGTCTGAGTGCGTGTGAATAATTCTGTGTGTATGTGAATGAGTCCATGTGTGTGTGTGAAGTCTGTGTGCGTATCTATGTGTGTGAATGAGGCTGTGTGTGTGTGTGTGTGTGTGTGAATGAGCCTGTGTGTGCGTGAATGAGTCTGTTTGTGTGTGAATGAGTCTGAGTGTGTGTGAATAGTTCTGTGTGTATGTGAATGAGTCCGTGTGTGTGAATAAGTCTGTGTGTGTATCTATGTGTGTGAATGAGGCTGTGTGTGTGTGTGTGAATGAGTTTCTGTGTGTGTGTGAATGAGCCTGTGTGTGTGAATGAGCCTGTGTGTGTGAATGAGCCTGTGTGTGTGAATGAGCCTGTGTGTGTGAATGTGTGTGCGTGAATGTGTCTGTTTGTGTGTGTGAATGAGTCTGTGTGTATGTGTGAATGAGACTGTGTGTGTGAATGAGTCCGTGTGTGTCTGTGTGTGTGAATGAGTCTCTGTGTGTGAATGAGTCTCTGTGTGTGAATGAGTCTGTGTGTGTGAATGAGTCTCTGTGTGTGAATGAATCTGTGTGTGTGAATGAGTCTCTGTGTGTGAATGAATCTGTGTGTGTGACTGTGTGTGAGTGTGTCCGTGTGAGTCTGTGTATGAATGAGTCTCTCTGTGTGAGTGAATGAGTGTGAATGACTCTGTGCGCGCGACTCTGCGCGCGAGTGACCGCGCGAGTGACCGCGCGAGTGACCCCGCGCGCGCGAATGACCCCGCGCGCGCGAATGACCCCGCGCGCGCGAATGACCCCGCGCGCGCGAATGACTACGCGCGCGCGCGAATGACTCCGCGCGCGCGCGAATGACTCCGCGCGCGCGAGAATGACTCCGCGCGCGCGAGAATGACTCCGCGCGCGAATAGTTCTGTGCGCGCGCGCGAATAGTTCTGTGTGTATGTGAATGAGTCCGTGTGTGTGTGAATAAGTCTGTGTGTGTATCTATGTGTGTGAATGAGGCTGTGTGTGTGTGTGCGCGTGTGTGTGAATGAGTTTCTGTGTGTGTGTGTGAATGAGTCTGTGTGTGTCTGTCTGTGTGAATGAGGCTGTGTGTGAATGTGTGCGCATGAATGAGTCTGTGCGTGTGAATGAGTGTGTGTGTGTGTGTGTGTGAAAGAGTCTCTGTGTGTGTGAAGGAGTCTGTGTGTGTGTGAATGAGTGTGTGGGTGAATGAGACTGTGTGAATAAGTCCATGTGTGTCTGTGTGTGTGAATGTGTGTGTGTGTGTGTGTGAATGTGTCTCTGTGTGGGAATGAATCTGTGTGGGTGACTGTGTGTGAGTGTGTCTGTGTGAGTGTGTGTCTGTGTGTGAATGAGTCTCTCTGTGTGAGTGAATGAGTATGTGTGTGAATGTGTTTGTGTGTGTGTGGGTGAATATGTCTGTGTGTGAATGTGTGTGTGTGTGAATGAGTCTGTGTGTGAATGTGTGTGTGTGTGAATGAGTCTGTGTGTGAATGTGTGTGTGTGTGAATGAGTCTGTGTGTGTCTCTGTGTGTGTGTGAATGAGTCTGTGTGTGTCTCTGTGTGTGTGTGAATGAGTCTGTGTGTGTCTCTGTGTGTGCGTGAATGAGTCTCTGCGCGTGCGTGAACGGGTCTGCGCGTGCGTGAACGGGTCTGCGCGTGCGTGAACGGGTCTGCGCGTGCGTGAACGGGTCTGCGCGTGCGTGAACGGGTCTGCGCGTGCGTGAACGGGTCTGCGCGTGCGTGAACGGGTCTGCGCGTGCGTGAACGGGTCTGCGCGTGCGTGAACGGGTCTGCGCGTGCGTGAACGGGTCTGCGCGTGCGTGAACGGGTCTGCGCGTGCGTGAACGGGTCTGCGCGTGCGTGAACGGGTCTGCGCGTGTGCGTGAACGGGTCTGCGTGTGCGTGAACGGGTCTGCGTGTGCGTGAATGGGTCTGTGTGTGACTGTGAATGGGTCTGTGTGTGACTGTGAATGGGTCTGTGTGTGACTGTGAATGGGTCCGTGAGTGTGCGTGAATTAGTCCGTGAGTGTGCGTGAATGGGTCCGTGAGTGTGCGTGAATGGGTCTGTGTGTGTTTGAATGGGTCTGTGTGTGTTTGAATGGGTCTGTGTGTGTTTGAATGGGTCTGTGTGTGTTTGAATGGGTCTGTGTGTGTTTGAATGGGTCTGTGTGTGTTTGAATGGGTCTGTGTGTGTTTGAATGGGTCTGTGTGTGTTTGAATGGGTCTGTGTGTGTTTGAATGGGTCTGTGTGTGTTTGAATGGGTCTGTGTGTGTGTGAATGAGTATGTGTGTGTGTGTGAATGAGTATGTGTGTGTGTGACTGTGTGTGAGTGTGTCTGTGTGAGTGTGTGTGTGAATGAGTCTCTGTGTGTGTGTGTGTGTGAATGAGTATGTGTGTAAATGAGTGTGTGTGTGTGTGTGAATAAGTCCGTGTGTGTCTGTGTGAATGAATGAGTGTGTGTGTGTGTGTGTGTGTGTGTGTGTGTGTGTGTGTGTGAGTGTGTGTGTGAATGAGTCTGTGTGTGTCTGCATGTGTGAATGAGCCGGTGTGTGAGAATGTGTGTGCGTGAATGAGTCTGTTTGTGTGTATGAATGAGTCTGTGTGTGTGTATGAGTCTGTATGTGTGTGAACATGTCTGTGTGTGTGTGAATTAGTCTCTGTGTGTGTGTGTGAAGGAGTCTGTGTGTGTGTGAATGAGTGTGTGGGTGAATGAGACTGTGTGAATTAGTCTGTGTGAATGAGTCTGTGTGAATGAGTCTGTGTGTGTGAATGAGTCTGTGTGTGTTAGTGTGAATGAGTGTGTGTGTGAATGAATCTGTGTGTGTGACTGTGGGTGAGTGCGTCTGTGTGAGTGTGTCTGTGTGTGAATGAGTGTGTGTGTGAATGAGTGTGTGTGGGAATGAGTGTGTGTGTCTGTATGTGTGAGTGCGTCTGTGTGAGTGTGTCTGTGTGTGAATGAGTCTCTGTGTGTGTGAATGAGTATGTGTGTGAATGAGTGTGTGTGTGTCTCTGTATGTGAATGTGTGTGTGTGCGTGAATGAGTCTGCGTGTGTGTGTGTGAATGAGTATGTGTGAATGAGTGTGTGTGTGAATAAGAACGCGTGTGTCTGAGTGTGTGAATGTGTGTGTGTGTGCGTGAATGAGTGTTTGTGTGTGTGTGTGAATGAGTCTCTGTGTGTGAAAGAATATGTGTGTGTGATTGTGTCTGTGTGAGTGTGTGACTGTGTGAGTGTGTCTGTGTGAGTCTGTGTGTGAATGAGTCTCTCTGTGTGAGTGAATGAGTATGTGTGTGAATGTGTGTGTGTGTGTGTGGGTGAATAAGTCTGTGTGTGAATGTGTGTGCGTGATTGAGTCTGTGTGTGTGTGAATGAGTCTGTGTGTGTGTGAATGAGTCTGTGTGTGTGTGAATGAGTCTGTGTGTGTGTGAATGAGTCTGTGTGTGTGTGTGTGTGAATGAGTCTGTGTGTGTGTGTGTGTGAATGAGTCTGTGTGTGTGTGAATGAGTCTGTGTGTGTGTGTGAATGAGTCTGTGTGTGTGTGAATGAGTCTGTGTGTGTGTGAATGAGTCTGTGTGTGTGTGAATGAGTCTGTGTGTGTGAATGAGTCTGTGTGTGTGAATGAGTCTGTGTGTGTGAATGAGTGTGTGTGTGTGAATGAGTGTGTGTGATTCAGTCTGTGTGTGTGTGAATGTGTGTGTGTGTGAATGTGTGTGTGTGAATGTGTGTGTGTGAATGTGTGTGTGTGAATGTGTGTGTGTGAATGTGTGTGAATGTGTGTGTGTGTGTGAATGAATCTATGTGTCTGTGTGTGTGTGTCTGTGTGAGTGTGTCTGTGTGTGTGTGTCTGTGTGAGTGTGTCTGTGTGAGTGTGTCTGTGTGAGTGTGTCTGTGTGAGTGTGTCTGTGTGAGTGTGTCTGTGTGAGTGTGTCTGTGTGAGTGTGTCTGTGTGAGTGTGTCTGTGTGAGTGTGTCTGTGTGAGTGTGTCTGTGTGAGTGTGTCTGTGTGAGTGTGTCTGTGTGAGTGTGTCTGTGTGAGTGTGTCTGTGTGAGTGTGTCTGTGTGAGTGTGTCTGTGTGAGTGTGTCTGTGTGAGTGTGTCTGTGTGAGTGTGTCTGTGTGAGTGTGTCTGTGTGAGTGTGTCTGTGTGAGTGTGTCTGTGTGAGTGTGTCTGTGTGAGTGTGTCTGTGTGAGTGTGTCTGTGTGAGTGTGTCTGTGTGAGTGTGTCTGTGTGAGTGTGTCTGTGTGAGTGTGTCTGTGTGAGTGTGTCTGTGTGAGTGTGTCTGTGTGAGTGTGTCTGTGTGAGTGTGTCTGTGTGAGTGTGTCTGTGTGAGTGTGTCTGTGTGAGTGTGTCTGTGTGAGTGTGTCTGTGTGAGTGTGTCTGTGTGAGTGTGTCTGTGTGAGTGTGTCTGTGTGAGTGTGTCTGTGTGAGTGTGTCTGTGTGAGTGTGTCTGTGTGAGTGTGTCTGTGTGAGTGTGTCTGTGTGAGTGTGTCTGTGTGAGTGTGTCTGTGTGAGTGTGTCTGTGTGAGTGTGTGTCTCTGTGTGTGTGAATAAGTCTGTGTGTGTGTGTGAATAAGTCTGTGTGTGTGTGTGAATAAGTCTGTGTGTGTGTGAATGAGTCTGTGTGTGAATTAGTCTGTGTGTGCATGAATTAGTCTGTGTGTGCGTGAATTAGTCTGTGTGTGCGTGAATTAGTCTGTGTGTGCGTGAATTAGTCTGTGTGTGCGTGAATTAGTCTGTGTACCTGTGTGTGTCTGTGAATGCATCTGTGTGTGTGTGTGAATGAGTGTGTGTGTGCATGAATGAGTCTGTTTGTCTGTGTGTGAATGAGTCTGCGTGTGTGTGTGAATGCGCCTGTGTGTGTGTGAATGAGTCTGTGTGTGTGTGTGTGTGTGTGTGTGTGTGTTTGAGTCTGTGTGTGTGTAAATGAGTATGTGTGTGTGAGTCTGTGTGTGTGTGTGAATGAGATTGTGAGTGTGTGTGTGAATGAGATTGTGAGTGTGTGTGTGAATGAGATTGTGTGTGTGTGTGTGTGTGAATGAGATTGTGTGTGTGTGTGTGTGTGAATGAGATTGTGTGTGTGTGTGAATGAGAGTGCGTGTGTGTGTGAATGAGTCCGTGCGTGCGTGTGTGTGAATGAGTCCGTGCGTGCGTGTGTGTGTGAATGAGTCCGTGCGTGCGTGTGTGTGAATGAGTCCGTGCGTGCGTGTGTGTGAATGAGTCCGTGCGTGCGTGTGTGTGAATGAGTCCGTGCGTGCGTGTGTGTGTGAATGAGTCCGTGCGTGCGTGTGTGTGAATGAGTCCGTGCGTGCGTGCGTGTGAATGAGTCCGTGCGTGCGTGCGTGCGAATGAGTCCGTGCGTGCGTGCGTGCGAATGAGTGCGTGCGTGCGTGCGAATGAGTGCGTGCGTGCGTGCGAATGAGTCCGTGCGTGCGTGCGAATGAGTCCGTGCGTGCGTGCGAATGAGTCCGTGCGTGCGTGCGAATGAGTCCGTGCGTGCGTGCGAATGAGTCCGTGCGTGCGTGCGAATGAGTCCGTGCGTGCGTGCGAATGAGTCCGTGCGTGCGTGCGAATGAGTCCGTGCGTGCGTGCGAATGAGTCCGTCCGTGCGTGCGAATGAGTCCGTGCGTGCGAATGAGTCCGTGCGAGCGAATGAGTCCGTGCGAGCGAATGAGTCCGTGCGTGCGAGCGAATGAGTCCGTGCGTGCGAGCGAATGAGTCCGTGCGTGCGAGCGAATGAGTCCGTGCGTGCGAGCGAATGAGTCCGTGCGTGCGAGCGAATGAGTCCGTGCGTGCGAGCGAATGAGTCCGTGCGTGCGAGCGAATGAGTCCGTGCGTGCGTGTGAATGAGTCCGTGCGTGCGTGTGAATGAGTCCGTGCGTGCGTGTGAATGAGTCCGTGCGTGCGTGTGAATGAGTCCGTGCGTGTGTGTGTGTGAATGAGTCCGTGCGTGTGTGTGTGTGAATGAGTCCGTGCGTGTGTGTGTGTGAATGAGTCCGTGCGTGTGTGTGTGTGAATGAGTCCGTGCGTGCGTGTGTGTGTGAATGAGTCCGTGCGTGCGTGTGTGTGTGAATGAGTCCGTGCGTGCGTGTGTGTGTGAATGAGTCCGTGCGTGCGTGTGTGTGAATCTGTGCGTGTGTGTGAATCTGTGCGTGTGTGTGAATCTGTGCGTGTGTGTGAATCTGTGCGTGTGTGTGAATCTGTGCGTGTGTGTGAATCTGTGCGTGTGTGTGAATCTGTGCGTGTGTGTGAATCTGTGCGTGTGTGTGAATGAGTGTATGAGTCTGTGCGTGTGTGTGAATGAGTGTATGAGTGTGCGTGTGTGTGAATGAGTCTGTGTGTGTCTGTGTGTGTGAATGAGTCTGTGTGTGTGTCTATGTGTGTGAGTCTGTGTGTGTGAATAAGTCTGTGTGAATGAGTGTGTGTATGTGCATGAATGAGTCTGTTTGTGTGTGTGTGAATGCGTCTGTGTGTGTGTGTCCGTGTGTGTATGCGCCTGTGTCTGTGTGTGTATGCGCCTGTGTCTGTGTGTGTGTGTATGCGCCCGTGTCTGTGTGTGTGTATGCGCCCGTGTCTGTGTGTGTGTATGCGCCTGTGTCTGTGTGTCTGTCTGTGTGTGTGTATGCGCCTGTGTCTGTGTGTGTGTATGCGCCTGTGTCTGTGTGTCTGTCTGTGTGTGTGTATGCGCCTGTGTCTGTGTGTCTGTCTGTGTGTGTGTATGCGCCTGTGTCTGTCTGTGTGTGTATGCGCCTGTGTCTGTGTGTCTGTCTGTGTGTGTGTATGCGCCTGTGTCTGTGTGTCTGTCTGTGTGTGTGTATGCGCCTGTGTCTGTGTGTGTGTATGCGCCTGTGTCTGTGTGTGTGTATGCGCCTGTGTCTGTGTGTGTGTATGCGCCTGTGTCTGTGTGTGTGTATGCGCCTGTGTCTGTGTGTGTGTATGCGCCTGTGTCTGTCTGTCTGTCTGTCTGTGTGTGTGTATGCGCCTGTGTCTGTCTGTCTGTCTGTGTGTGTGTATGCGCCTGTGTCTGTCTGTCTGTCTGTGTGCGCCTGTCTGTCTGTGTGCGCCTGTCTGTCTGTGTGCGCCTGTCTGTCTGTGTGCGCCTGTCTGTCTGTGTGCGCCTGCCTCTGCCTCTGCCTCTGTGTTTGTGTTTGTGTGAATGCGTGTGTGTGTGTCTCTGTCTCTGTCTCTGTCTCTGTCTCTGTCTCTGTCTCTGTCTCTGTGTGAATGAGTGTGTGTGTGTCTGCGTGTGTGTGAATGTGTCAGTGTCTGTGTGAATGAGTCTGGGTGTGTGTGTCTGTGTGAATGCGTCTGGGTTAGTGTGGATGAGTGTGTCTGTGTGAATAAGCGTGTGTGTGTGAAAAAGTATATGTGTGTGTCTGTGTGTGTGTTAATGAGTCTGTGTGTGTCTGTGAATGCGTCTGTGTGTGTCTGTGTGTGTGTTAATGAGTCTGTGTGTGTCTGTGAATGCGTCTGTGTGTGTATCTGTGTGTGTGTGAATGCATCTGTGTGTCTCCGTGTATGTATGAGTGTGTGTGTGTCTCCCTGTATGTATGAGTGTGTGTGTGTCTCCGTGTGTGTATGAGTGTGTGTGTGTCTCCGTGTATGTATGAGTGTGAATGCGCCTGTGTGCGTGTCTCCGTGTATGTATGAGTGTGAATGCGCCTGTGTGCGTGTCTGTGTGCGCGCCTGTGTGTGTGAATGCGCCTGTGTCTGTGCGCGCCTGTGTGTGAATGCGCCTGTGTGTCTGTGTGCGCGCCTGTGTGTGTGAATGCGCCTGTGTGCGCGCCTGTGTGTGTGAATGCGCCTGTGTGTCTGTGTGCGCGCCTGTGTGTGTGAATGCGCCTGTGTGTGCGCCTGTGTGTCTGTGTGCGCGCCTGTGTGCGCGCCTGTGTGTGCGAATGCGCCTGTGTGTGCGAGCCTGTGTGCGAGCCTGTGTGCGCGAATGAGTCTGTGTGCGCGAATGAGTCTGTGTGCGCGAATGAGTCTGTGTGTGTGTGTGAGAATGAGTCTGTGTGTGTGTGTGAGAATGAGTCTGTGTGTGTGTCTCTGTGTGAATGAGCCTGGTGTGTGTGTCTGTGAATGCGTCTGTGTTTGTGTGAATGAGTGTGTGTCTGTGTGTGTGCATGAATGAGTCTGTCTGTGTATGAATGATTCTGTGTGTGTGAATGAGTGTGTGTGTATCTGTGTGTGTGAATGAGTCTGTGTGTGTGTGAATGTGTGTGTATCTGTGTGTGTGAATGAGTCAGTGTGTGTGTGTGTGAATGAGTCAGTATGTGTGAATTAGCGTGTGTATGAATAAATATGTGTGTGTGTGAATAAGTGTGTGTGTGTCTGTCTGTGTTGTGAATGAGTGTGTGTGTAAATGAGTCTGTGTGAATGAGTCTGTGTGAATGAGTCTGTGTGAATGAGTCTGTGTGAATGAGTCTGTGTGAATGAGTCTGTGTGTGCGCGTGTGTGAATTAGGCTGTGTGTGTGTGAATGAGTCTGTGTGTGTGTGTGAGAATGAGTGTGTGTCTGTGAATGAGTCTCTTTGTGTGTGTGTGAATGTGTCTGTGTGTGTGTGTGTGAATGTGTCTGTGTGAATGAGTGTGTGTGTGTGTGTGTGAATAAGTATGTGTGTGCGTGTCTGTGTGTGGTTTAATGAGTCTGTGTGTGTTTGAATGAGTCTGTGTGTGTGTGAATGAGTGTGTGTGTGTGGATGTGAATGAATCTGTGTGTCTGTGTGTGTCTGTGTGTGTGTGTGAATGATTCTGTGTGTGTCTGTGTGGGTGTGAATGAGTCTGTGTGTGCGTCTCAGTGTGTGAATGAGTCTGTGTGTGTGTGTTTGTGTGTGTGTGTGTAAATGAGTATGTGTGTGAGTCTGTGTGTGTGAATGAGATTGTGTGTGTGTGAATTAGTCCGTGTGTGAATGAGTCTTTGTGTGTGTGCGTGAATGAGTCTGTGCGTGTGTCTGTGAGTGTGTGAATGAGTGTGTGTTTATGTGTCTCTGTGTGAATGAGTGTGTGTGTGAATGAGTGTGTCTGTGTGTCTGTGTGTGTGTTAATAAGTCTGTGTGTGTGTGTGAATGAGTCTGTGTGTGTCTGTGAATGAGTCTGTGTGTGTGAATGTGTCTGTGTCTGTGAATGAGTCTGTGTGCGTGTGTCTGTGTGAATGAGCCTGTGTGTGTGAATGTGTGTGTGTGAGAACGAGTCAGTGTGTGTTTGAATGAGTGTGTGTGTAAAATTGTGTGTGTGTATGCGTCTGTGTGTGTCTGTGTGTGTATATGATTCTGTGTGCGTTTGAATGAGTCTGTGTGTGTGTCTGTAAGAATGAGTCTGTGTGTGTGTCTGTAAGAATGAGTCTGTGTGTGTGTGATTGAGTCTGTGTGTGTATCTGTGAGTGTGAATGAGTCTGTGTGTGAATGAGTCGGTGTGTGTGTGAATAAGTATACGTGTGTGAATACGTGTGTGAATAAGTATGTGTGTGTGAATGATTCTGTGTGTGCGTGTGTGAATTAGTCTGTGTGTGTCTGTGAGAATGAGTATGTGTGTGTTTCTATGAGTGTGAATGAGTCTGTGTGTGCGTGTGAATGAGTGTGTGTGAATGAGTGTGTGTGAAAAATTATGTGGGTGTGAATGAGTCTGTGTGTGTGGATGAGTCTGTGTGTGTGTGTGGATGAGTCTGTGTGTGTGTGTGGATGAGTCTGTGTGTGTGTGTGGATGAGTCTGTGTGTGTGTGTGTGGATGAGTCTGTGTGTGTGTGTGTGGATGAGTCTGTGTGTGTGTGTGTGGATGAGTGTGTGTGTGTGTGTGTGGATGAGTCTGTGTGTGTGTGTGGATGAGTCTGTGTGTGTATATCTGTGAGTGTGAATGAGCCTGTGTGCGTGTGAATGAGTCAGTGTGTGTGAATAAGTATGTGTGTGTGTGTGAATGAGTCCCTGTGTGTCCCCGTGTGTGTATGATTCTGTGTGTGTGTGAATGAGTCTGTGTGTGTGCGAATGAGTCTGTGTGTGTGCGAATGAGTGCGTGTGTGTGCGAATGAGTGCGTGTGTGCGAATGATTCTGTGTGCCTGTGAATGAGTCTGTGTGTGTGTGAATAAGTGTGTGTGTGAATAAGTGTGTGTGTGTGCGTGTGTGTGTGTGGGTGAGAATGAGTCTGTGTGTGTGTGAATGAATCTCTGAATTAGTCTCTGTGTATGTGTGAGTGCGCCTGTGTGTGAACGAGTCAGTGTGAGTGCGCGAACGAGTCAGTGCGTGTGTGTGCGAACGAGTGCGTGCGCGAACGAGTCAGTGCGTGCGCGAACGAGTGTGTGTGTGTGTGTGAATGAGTCTGTGTGTGTGTGAATGAGTCTGTGTGTGTGTGTGAATGAGTCTGTGTGTGTGTGAATGAGTCTGTGTGTGTGTGAATGAGTCTGTGTGTGTGTGAATGAGTCTGTGTGTGTGTGAATGAGTCTGTGTGTGTGTGAATGAGTCTGTGTGTGTGTGAATGAGTCTGTGTGTGTGCGAATGAGTCTGTGTGTGTGTGAATGAGTCTGTGTGTGTGTGAATGAGTCTGTGTGTGTGTGAATGAGTCTGTGTGTGTGTGAATGAGTCTGTGTGTGTGTGTGAATGAGTCTGTGTGTGTGTGAATGTGTGTGTGTGTGTGTCTGTGTGTGTGAACGAGAATAACAAATAGTACGCACCAGTGCAACAGATAGACCCCCCCCCCCCCACTTTGTCTAAAAGTTTGCTCTCCACGAATTTGATAGTATACACCTGCCACAGACCATTCTTCAGGCTACTGTGCTCCGGGGAGTAAAGTCCTTGGCTGCTCAACCTCTCCCAACAATTCTGGCCCTCGACTACTGAGCTCTATAGAGGTGCCAAATTATTGCACACATCACAGGGATGAAATCCACACTAGAACATTAAATCGGCAGTACAAACCTGAACTCCAGAAATGCTCTTTTTCTGTTTCTGCTCCATTTTCTGGATATCTGATTTCTTTTCTGTGAAGGCAGATTTCACCTGACCCTGGGGTTGTGATTCAGATCAGAGAATAAAAACATCAGAAAGCGAGCACGACATGACACAATGATGTGATCAGAATCGGTTTGCTTTTACCTTGTAGATTTCAACAGCTTCATCTACCGGCATGAAGCTGTGAGACTTGTGTTCCCGCCCAGCTGCACAAATCACACAGATCAGCTTCTTGTCCGTTTCACAAAACAGCTTCAGAGGTTCCTGATGTTCCACGCACTGAAGTTTACTTTCCTTCTCCGTCTGATTCAGGCTCAGTGTTCGAGCTTTCTCAGCCAGTCTCGCCAAGGCCCGACTCACCCTGAGGCTGCGGTCTGTAAACTCCTCCCTACATTCCGGGCAGCAGTTTCTCTGCTCCTTGTCCCAACTCTGTGTGATGCAGGAGCGGCAGAAGTTGTGCCCGCACTCCAGTGACACCGGATCGGTGAAGAAATCCAGGCAGATGGGACAAACTGCCTCCTCGGTCCAACTCTCGAAAATGTCTTTCGCAGCCATTTTACATTCCGCCACTTCCTGGTTCAAAGTGTTTTCCGCTGCGCACGCTGCCGTCTCGGGGGAATTAATGTTATTTGGCTGCAAGTGCTCAGTGTTCAGTGTCCTGGCCACTCCCAACTAATCACACGAGGGAGGAGTCAGTTAGACATTAAACCGGCCTGAATATAGACGCCTTCACCCCACCTTCTCTCCGAAGCTCCACCACGCCCCCCCCCCCCCCCCCCCCCCCCAATCATAATACATCTGTAGTTCCTTCCTACCCTTTTTTAACTTCAAGATTGGTTTCATTGCAGAAATCAAACGCTGGTTGGGTGACCACCTGCGTTTAGTCCATGCGACCACCCTGAACTTCCCGTTACCTGTCACTGTAATTCTCAATCCTACTCCCACTCCGACTTATTGGTCCTCTATAACTCTGTAAATATAGGGTACATATCATAATTTTGTAAAGAAAGGAAATGAGGATGCGGGTTTAAACCAAAGACAGACACAAAATGCTGGAGTAACTCAGCGGGACAGGCAGCATCTCTGAAGAGAAGCAATGTCTGACGTTTTCCTTAAATCTTTAAAAAATAAAAGTTTAGTGGCAAGTCCACTATAAATGTTTCACTTAACATTGAGAACGATTTAAAAAATATATTTTTTAAAAAGTTGTCAGTGAGACTTAAGAGTCGTGTGGGCCTTCTTGAGAGGTTGGATGTAGGCGGCGGGCGCTAGGACCCGGGTGAGCACAGGGCTGGTCGCGGGAGCGAGCGCGGCTGGTCGGCTCCCATTGAAGCGGACGGTGGTGCGCGGGCACGGGGGAGTCGCAGCGCTGGGACTGGGTGGGTCGGGCGGCCGCGGGGTCCCCTCGCTCGCTCGCTCGCCGGAGACCAAAGTGAAGGCGGACCGGGCAGCGGCAGCTTAGAGCAGCAACAGAGCAGAGCCCAGCGCCTTGCGGCCGAGCCTGTCTGTCTGTCTGTCTGTCTGTCTGTCTGTCTGTCTGTCTCCCGGGGGAGGGGAGGGGGACTGTGGAGGCGGGGGATCTGGGCTGTGAAACTTGCCAGCGGCCGCCGACAGGGTCCTGAGCGAGGGCAAGGGGAGAGATCTGCAGACTAGCCAAGACCTGCAGAGAGGCGAGCTGCGCTTCACATGCCGCCGATTGTTTTCCAAGTGAACACATGATGCCGGCGCAACAGCCGGCACAGACAGCGGTGGGAGAGAGAGAGTGGCGAGGGGGAGCGAGAGAGGGAGAGAGAGCGGAGAGGGGGAGAGCGGAAAGAGAGGGAGAGAGAGATAGTGCAGAGAGAGTGCGGAGAGAGAGAGAGAGAGAAAGAGTGAAAGGGGGCGAGATAGACAGAGAGAGAGAGAGAGAGAGAGAGCGGGGAAGGAAGGAGAGAGGGCGAGAGAGGAAAGAGAGGGCGAGAGAGGAAGGAGAGGGACAGAGCAGCGAGGGATAGAGAATGTGTGGATTGGTGAGTGCTGTACCAGCACCGCCCATATCACCACATGAGCCCGATGACACACCTGTGCTTGATAGTCACACTTCATTTCCTCAAGCACAGGTACGCCATCGGCCTTGATGATGTGGGCGGCGCTGATACAGCGCTCACCATTCGGCACAAAGTGAGCATCCCGTCAATATGTGGGCTTTACACTTTAAAAGCGCCAGAGCGGGTGAATCTCACAATTCCAATCGAGAGTGCCCTGGATCTCAGTTCTCCGCCGTTATTGGTGAGTTACCCAGTCTCCCCTCCCGGCTCCTATCCAATCCCGTCTCCACACCTCCAGACCGCGGCGGTGAAGGAGTCATCGACACTCTGAGCCCAGGAAGGGAGACCAAGGCGCTGCTGAAGGAGACAAGACCACTGCCTTCAAGCTTCAGGGCCCCAAACATGTAGATCCGCCACTGAGTGTACGGGTAGATCGCAGGTGGACTCGGTGGGCCGAAGGGCCTGTTTCCGCGCTGTATCTCTGAAGTGAACTGAGGTTCGGTGAGAAGGGAGGATGCAGCAGGTTTTGTGCCTAGTCTAAAGCAGCACAACAGGAACCCCAGCTACCGCCGTTGCAGAAGCGGGAGAGATGGCAGATCATGTTCCCCCCTTCTCTGCTCCTCTTTCCGTTCTCTACCTCTCCCCCACCCCCTTGGCACTGACATCTCCCTCTCTCCGCTCCAGCAGGTACAGAGAGAGAGAGAGAGGCCACTCGGCCCGCGCGTTGCTGCTGTCCGCGGGGTCGGGAGTGGACAATTGTCAGTAAACCACAGAGTGCTGGAGAGACTCAGCGGGTCGGGCAGCATCTGTGGAGGGAATAAACAGGCGACCCTTCAGACTAATGGATGGGTGGGGTGGGGTGGGAGAAAGCTGGAAAGCGAGTTGGGGTGGGTCTAAAGAAGGGTTCCACCCCGAATCGTCACCCATCCGTTTTCTCCCGACTCCCTGCCTGAGTTGCTCCAGCACTTTGTGTCTATGTCACGGGGCGGGGCAAAGTCTGGCAAGTGAAGGTGGAGGAGGAGGAACAAACTCGTGGGACAACCCTGACTTTATACATAACTATTCAAAAACGAATAGAATACCTCCTATCGAATAGAGAGACACGTGGACAGAGGGGGTGGGGTAGCTCTGTTGATGAGGAATGAAATTCAGTCCCTTGCAAGGGGTGACATTGAAACCGGAGATGTGGAGTCAGTATGGATAGAACTAAGGAATTGTAAGGGTAAAAAGACCTGAATGGGACTTATCCACAGGCCCACATACAGTAGCCTGGACATAGGGTGCAAGTTGAATCGGGAGTCAAAATTGGCATGTAGTAAAGGTAATGCTACGGTTGTTATGGGATATTTCAACAAGCAGGTAGACTGGGAAAATCGGGTTGGTACTGGAGCCCAAGAAAGGGACTTTGTGGAGTGCCTCCGTGATTGATTCTTAGAGCAGCTTGTATTGGAGCCTACCAGGGAGAAGGCAATTCTGGATTTAGTGTTATGGAATGAACTGGATTTCATAAAGGAATTTGAGTTTAAGGACCCATTAGGAGGTAGGGAACATAATATAGAAAATAGGTGCAGGAGGAAGCCATTCAGCCCTTCAAGCATGCACCGCCATTCATTGTGATCACGGCTGATCGTCCTCAATCAATAACCCTTGCCTGCCTTTTCTCCATATCTCTTAATTCCACTAACCTCGAGAGCTCTATCTAACCCTCTCTTAAATCCATCCAGTGACTTGGCCTCCACTGCCCTCTATGGCAGGGAATTCCACTAATTCACAACTCTCTGGGTGAAAACGTTTTTTCTCACCTCAGCCTTAAATTGCCTCTCCTTTATTCTAAGACTGTGGCCCCTGGTTCTCGACTCGCCCAAAATTGGGAAAATCTTTCCTGCATTTAGCTTGTCCAGTTATTTTATAATTTTATATGTTTCTATAAGACGCCCCCCTCATCCCATTATAAACTCTAGTGAATATAAGCCTAGTCTTTTCAATCTTCCCTCATTTGACAGTCCCGCCATCCCAGGGATCAATCTCGTGAACCTACGCTGCACTGCCTCAATCACAAGGATGTCCTTCCTCAAATTAGGAGACCAAAACTGTACACAATACTCCAGATGTGGTCTTACCAGAGCCATATACAACTGCAGAATCACCTCTTTACTCCTGTACTGAAATCCTCTTGGTATGAAGGCCAACATTCCATTAGCTTTCTTCACTGCCTGCTGTACCTGTAAGCCAACTTTCAGTGACCGGTGCACAAGGACACCCAGGTCTCGCTGCACCTCCCCCTCACCTAACCTAACCCCATTTAGATAATAATCTGCTCCATTGTTTTTGGATAACCTCTAGTTTATCTATGTTATACTACATCTTCCATGCATCTGCCCACTCACTCAACCTGTCCAGGTCACCCTGCAACCTCCTAACATCCTCTTCACTGTTCACACTGCCACCCAGCTTTGTGTCATCCGCACACTTGCTAGTGTTGCTCATAAGTCCCTCTTCCAAATCATTAATATATATGGTAGACAGTTGCGGCCCCAACACCGAGCCTTGCGGCACTCCACTCGCCACATCCTGCCATTCTAAAGAGGACCCGTTCACTCCTACTCTTTGCTTTCGGTCTGCCAACCAAATTTCTATCCACGTTAACACCCTACCCCCAATACCATGTGCTCTAATTTTAGTCACCAGTCTCCCCTGCGAGACCTTTTCAAATGCTTTCTGAAAGTCTAGATACACTACATCTACTGGCTCCCCTTCATCCATTTTACTTGTCACACCCTTAAAAAATTCCTTAAGATTAGTCAAACATGATTTTCCTTTCAAAAATCCATGCTGACTTGGACTAATCATTTTACTGCTATCCAAATTTACTCATCCTTTTAGTGCTATCCCAGGGCACTCGAGGAAATGACTCTAGAAATCGTGGTCGCATTGGTGATAATTTTCCAGTGTTCTACATATTCAGAATCAGTTCCTGTGGATCGGAGTGTAGCTAATGTTATCCCACTTTTTAAGAAAGGCGGCAGTTAAAATTATAAACCTATTAGCCTGACATCGTTGGCGGGGAAGATGCTGGAGTCAATTAAAAAATATAAGAAATAGCGGCACATTTGGATAGCAGTAACGGGATCTGTCCGAGTCAGCATGTATTTAGTAAGTGCAAATCATGCTTGCCTAATCTTCTGGAATTTGAGGTTGTAACCAGGAAAAGGGACAAGGGAGAGCGAATGAGTGTAGTGCACCTGGACTTTCAGAAAGCATTTGGTCCCACGTTGGAGATTAGTGGGCAAAATTTGGGCACGTGGTATTGGGGTTAGAGTGCTGACATTGTTTGGCAGACAGGAAACAAAGATTAGGGATTAACGGGTCCCCTTCAGAATGGCAGGCCATGCCTAGTGAGTTACCGCGAGGCTCGGTGCTGGGACCACAGCAATTTACAATCTTGCGCAGGTTAGGGGAGTGAGCTGATGAAGTTGAATGAGGATAAATGTGAGGTTATCCACTTTGGTATCCAAAACAGGAAGGCAGATTACTATCTAAATGGTGTCAAGTTAGGACAAGGGGAAGTACAACGGGATCTGGGTGTCCTTGTACATCAGTCTATGAAAATAAGCATGCAGGTACAGCAGGCTGTGAAGAAAACGAATGGCATGTTGGCCTTTATAACAAGAGGAATCGAATATAGGAGCAAAGAGGTCCTTCTGCAGTTGTACAGAGCCCTAGTGAGACCATACCTGGAGTATTGTGTGCAGTTTTGGTCCCCTAATTTGAGGATGGACATTCTTGATATTGAGGGAGCGCAGGGAGGCAGGAAACATGTTCCCCATGTTGGGGGAGTCCAGAACCAGGGGCCACCGTTTAAGAATAAGGACTAAGCCATTTAGAACGGAGACAAGGAAACACTTTTTCTCAGAGAGAGTGGTGAGTCTGTGGAATTCTCTGCCTCAGAGGGCCGTGGAGGAAGGTTCTCTGGTTGCTTTCAAGAGACAGTGAGATAGGACTCTCAAAAAATAGTCAGGGGATATGGGGAGAATGCAGGAACGGGGTACTGATTGGGGATGATCAGCCATGATCACATTGAATGACAGTGCTCGCTCGAAGGGCCAAATAGCCTACGCCTGATCCTATTGTCAATTGTCTATGATATTGCAAGTGTGCGGGGATCGCTGGGCGGCGCGGACTGGGTGGGCCGAAGGGCTTGTTTCCGCGCTGTATCTGTAAACTAAATTACACTAACCTCGTGACGATGGGACGCCGTGAAACTGTTCTGTGGAGGACGGAGAGGAAACTTGTGGGCGGGCCGAGAGTAACATGGACTCTCTCTCTCTAATTTCAATTCCTCAAAGAGCTTCTCTTTCCGATTACATCACGCCTCCCCTTATATATTTTTTTCTTTCCAAACCCCAGCGTATATAAAGAGTGAATCTGCTGTGACCGAACACAAACACACTCACACACGGACTCGAGAGACAGAGGCGGCGAGGGAGAAGTTCCAACCTCTCTACAGAACGAGCCCAGGGAGCCGTTGGTGAGAGAGGGTGGAGTTACCTGGAGCTGTGAGTATAAAACACATCGCGGGGCTTGCTTACACAGAGGCCCAGGGAAGCGTTGGTGAGAGAGGGTGGAACTTCCTGGAGCTGTGAGACCCCATTCTGCAACGGTCCATCTCACTTCCAGAAGAGGAATCTGGTGAAGCCTCTGATTGATGGAAGAGGAAGCAGCTGATTGGGTGCAACCCGGTTTACATTTTTTTTACATTTCTGCCTTCAGGTTTAAGGATTCTGGGAGTTAAGGATTCACCATTTATTAGTAAAGTTTAAAGGATAAGTTTTTGTGTTTTTTAATATTTAATACAGAGTAATTTGGGAGTAAGATATGTCAGTAGATATTGGCCCCGTGCCTTGCTCAGCCTGCAACATGTGGGAGATCAGGGATATTGTCGGTGTCCCTGGTGACTACGTTTGCAGGAAGTGTGTCGAGCTGCAGCTCCTGGCAGACCGCATTGAACGATTGAAACTGCGGCTGGATTCATACTGGAGCATCCACGATGCGGAGAAAGTCGTGGATAGCACGTACAGCGAGTTGGTCACACCACATGTAAAAGCTAAGAGGACAGAAAGGGAACAGGTGGCCAATAGCCAGCAAAGCAGTAGGCAGGTAGTGCAGGAGTCCCCTGTGGTCATATATATATATATATATATATATATATATATATATATATATATATATATATATATATACTGTATGGAACAATTTGTATAGCCTCCGAAAATGTCGGATGGATTTTTCGCACGGTTGATGTATTGTATATATTTATTAATTGAATAAAATCTATTTTGAGATATTAAAAAAAATCTCCCTCCTAAACAGGTTTACCATTTTGGATACTGTTGAGGGAGATGGCTCGTCAGGGGAATGCAGCAGCAGCCAAGTTCATGGCACCATGGGTGGCTCTGCGGCACATCAGGGGGGAAAAAAGAGGGGAAGGGCAATAGTAATAGGGGATTCAATTGTCAGGGGAATAGATAGGCGTTTCTGCGGCCGTAAACGAGACTACAGGATGGTATGTTGCCTCCCTGGTGCAAGGGTCTGGGATGTCATTGAACGGCTGAAGAACATTCTGGAGGGGGAGGGTGAACAGCCAGTTGTCGTGGTGGATATTGGCACCAATGGTATAGGTAAAAAAAGTGATGAGGTCCTACAAGGTGAATTTAGGGAGCTAGGCGATAAACTTAAAAGTAGGACCTCAAAGGTAATAATCTCTGGATTACTACCAGTACCACGGGCCAGTCAGAGTAGAAATAGGAGGATATTGCAGATGAATACGTGGCTTGAAAAATGGTGCAAGGGGGAGGGATTCCATTTTTTAGGGCACTGGAACCAGTTCTGGGGGAGATGGGACCAGTACAAACAGGACGGTCTGCACCTGGGCTTGAAGGGAACCAATGTCCTTGGGGGAGTGTTTGCTCGTGCTGTCAGGGTGGATGATTTAAACTAATGTGGCAAGGGGATGGGTACCAGAGCAGAGAGGCAGGTGGGTGTAAAACGAGGGTGGAAGCAATAGGGAGCAAGGTGAAAAGTAAAAGGGGTAAGAGCGTTGTAAAAACAAGCCTGAAGGCCTTGTGTCTCAATGCAAGGAGTATTCGTAATAAGGTGGATGAGTTGAACGTGCAGATAGCTATTAATGAGTATGATATAGTTGGGATCACGGAGACATGGCTCCAGGGTGACCAAGGCTGGGAGCTGAACATCCAGGGGTATTCAATATTCAGGAGGGATAGAGAGATAGGAAAAGGAGGTGGGGTAGCGTTGCTGGTTGGAGAGGAGATTAACGCAATGGAAAGGAAGGACATTAGCTTGGAGCATGTGGAATCGGTATGGGTAGAACTGTGAAACACTAAGGGGCAGAAAACGCTGGTGGGTGTTGTGTACAAGCCACCTAACTGTAGTAGTGAAGTTGGGGATAGCATCAAAAAGGAAATTAGAAATGCGTGCGACAAAGGAAAAAACACTTATAATGGGTGACTTCAATCTACATATAGATTGGGTGAATCAAATTGACAGGGAAGAAGGTTTTTTAGAATGTATGCGGTATAGTCATCCAAATCAACATGTAGAGGGACCAACGAGAGAGCAGGCTATTCTAGACTGGGTAATGAGGAAGGGGTAGTTAGCAGTCTTGTTGTACGTTACCCCTTGGGCAAGAGTGACCATAATATGGTTGAGTTCTTCATTAGGTTAGAGAGTGACATTGTTAATTCAGAAACAATTGTTCTGAACTTAAAGACATGTCACGTTGAGGGTATGAGACGTGAATTGGCCAAGATTGACTGGCAATCAATTCTAAAAGGGTTGACGGTGGATATGCAATGGAAGACATTTAAAGACTGCATGGGTGATGTACAAAAATTGTTCATCCCAGTTTGGCAAAATAATAAATCAGGGAAGGTATTGCATCCGTGGATAACAAGAGAAATCAGGGATAGTATCAAAGTAAAGAATGATGCGTACAAACGAGCCAGAAAAAGCAGCATACCAGAGCACTGGGAGAAATTCAGACACCAGCAGGGGAGGGAGGACAAAGGACTCAATTATGAAAGGAAAAATAGATTATGAAAGAAAACTGGCAGGGAACATAAAAACTGACTGCAAAAGTTGTTATAGATATGTGAAGAGAAAGAGATTAGTAAAAAACAAATGAGATCCCTTGCAGTCAGAAACAGGTGAGTTGATCATGGGGAACAAGGATATGGCGGACCAATTGAATAACTACTTTGGTTCCGTCTTCACTAAGGAAGACATAAATAATCTGCCGGAAATAGCAGGGGACCGCGGGTCAAAGGAGTACTTGAGTGAAATCCAAGTACGTCGTAAAGTGGTGTTGGGTAAATTGAATGGATTAAACCGATAAATCCCCAGGGCCAGATAGGCTGCATCCCAGAGTACTTAAGGAAGTACTCCGGAAATAGTGGATGCATTAGTAATAATCTTTCAAAACTCATTAGATTCTGGAGTAGTTCCTGAGGATTGGCGGGTAGAAAACGTAACCCCTCTTTTTAAGAAGGGGGGGAGAGAGAAAATGGGGAATTACAGACCAGTTAGTCTAACATCGGTAGTGGGGAAACTGCTAGAGTCAGTTATTAAAGATGGGATAGCAGCACATTTGGAAATTGGTGAAATCATTGGACAAAGCCAGCATGGATTTACGAAAGGTAAATCATGTCTGACGAATCTTGTGGAATTTTTCTAGGATGTATCTAGTAGCGTGGATAAGGGAGAACCAGTGGATGTGGTGTATCTGGACTTCCAGAAGGCTTTCGACAAGGCCCCGCATAAGAGATTAGTATACAAACTTAAAGCATACGGCACTGGGGGTTCAGTATTGATGTGGATAGAGAACTGGCTGGCAAACAGGAAGCAAAGAGTAGGAGTAAACGGGTCCTTTTCACAATGGCAGGCAGTGACTAGTGGGGTACCGCAAGGCTCAGTGCTAGGACCCCAGCTGTTTACAATATATATTAATTATCTGGATGAGCGAATTGAATGCAACAACTCCAAGTTTGCGGATGACACTAAGCTGAGGATGCTAGGAAACTGCAAGGTGACTTGGATAGGGTGGGTGAGTGGGCAAATGTTTGGCAGATGCAGTATAATGTGGATAAATGTGAGGTTATCCACTTTGGTGGCAAAAACAGGAACGCAGACTATTATCTAAATGGTGGCTGATTAGGAAAAGGGGAGATGCAGCGCGACCTGGGTGTCATGGTACGCCAGTCATTGAAAGTAGGCATGCAGGTGCAGCAGGCAGTGAAGAAAGCGAATGGTATGTTAGCTTTCATAGTAAAAGGATTTGAGTATAGGAGCTGGGAGGTTTTACTTCAGTTGTACAGGGCCTTGGTGAGACCACACCTTGAGTATATCGTACAGTTTTGATCTCCAAATCTAAGGAAGGACATTATTGCCGTAGAGGGAGTGGAGAGAAGGTTCACCAGACTGATTCCTGGGATGTCAGGACTGTCTTATGAACAAAGACTGCATAGACTCGGTTTATACTCTCTAGAATTTAGGAGATTGAGAGGGGATCTTATAGAAACTTACAAAATTCTTAAGGGGTTGGACAGGCTAGATGCAGGAAGATTGTTCCCGATGTTGGGGAGGTCCAGGATAAGGGGTCACAGCTTAAGGATAAGGGGGAAATCCTTTAGGACCGATATGAGAAGGACGTTTTTCACACAGTGTGTGGTGGGTCTCTGGAACTCTCTGCCACAGAGGGTAGTTGAGGCTAGTTCATTGGCTATATTTAAGAGGGAATTAGATGTGGCCCTTGTGGCTAAGGGGATCAGAGGGTATGGAGAGAAGGCAGGTACGGGATACTGAGTTGGACGATCAGCCATGATCATATTGAATGGCGGTGCTGGCTCGAAGGGCCGAATGGCCTACTCCTGCACCTAATTTCTGTTTCTATGTAAACTGTTCTCAACCCCACTAAACACCTATAAACCCCTCTAAACACATTGCAACCCCTCTAAAGCCCTCGAAACGCCTCTAACATTCTCTACACCCCTCTAAACCAATCCAGTCCTCTCTAAACCCCTCTAATCCCCTCAAACCCCCGAAAAATCCCTCTAAACCCCTCTTAACCCCTTTAAACCGCTCTAAAGCACACTAAACCCCTCTATAGACACATAACCCCCTCTAAACCCCTGTAAACCCCTTTAAACCGCTCTGACTCCCTCAAACCCAGTCTAAACCCCTCCAAACCCATCTAAACCCATCTAAAGCCGAGCAAACCCATGTAAATGCCTCTAAACCCCTCAAATGACCAGACTTAAGAACAGTTTCGCGCAGGAAGGAGCAGCAGATGTTGGTTTCAACCGAAGATAGACACAAAACCCTGGAGTGACCCAGCGTGACAGACAACATGTCTGGACAAAAGGGTCTCGAAAAAGAATAGTGCGAGTCCGCACTGACCAGCGATCCCCACACATTATCGATGTCCTAAACACATTGGGGACAATTTACATTTAAACCTGTATATCTACAAACCTGTGCGTCTTTGGAGTTTGGGAGGAAACCGAAGATGTCGGAGAAAATCCACGCGGTCAGGGGGGGGAAGGTAAAACTCCGTACAGACAGCACCCTTGGTCGGGATTGAACCCGCATCTCTGGCACTGCAAGGCAGTGTCTACCGGTGTGTCACCGTTCTTGATAGGTTGAGCTCAAAAACGCTGATATATCATATGTGGTCACAAAAAGACGGAGTAGCAGCGGTGGCAGCAGCATCTCTGGAGAAAATCTACCCGGTCACGGGGAGAACGTGCAAACCGTGCAGACGGCGGCCGTGGTCTCATAGAAACATAGAAAATAGGTGCAGGAGTAGGCCATTCGGCCCTTCGAGCCTGCACCGCCATTCAATGTGATCATGGCTGATCATCCAACTCAGTATCCCGTACCTGCCTTCTCTCCATATCCCCTGATCCCTTTAGCCACAAGGGCCACATCTAACGCCCTCTTAAATATAGCCAATGAACTGGCCTCAACTACCTTCTGTGGCAGAGAATAGTAAGATTGAACGAGAACTTACCAGTTCGAAGGTTGATCATTATTTCATGAGGAGTCGAAGTGAGGGATTTCGTGAAGAGCCCGCCGGCGCGCATGCTCGACATACTTCAAAGTAGCGGCGTGGAATCACAGAAACCAATCAAGAAATGACTTCACATAGTAAGAATGAAACGACTAAGATTACCAGCTGAAGGTGATTGAGGGTTGGGCGAGGAGGGCACGAAATCCCTCACTTCGACTCCTCATGAAATAATGATCAACCTTCGAACTGGTAAGTTCTCGTTCAATCTTACTATTTCATTTCGGAGTCACGTGAGTGACTTCGTGAAGACTTCAAAGCTTCTGTGATGACACGCCCTGGACCACGTCCATGCTGTCACACCACTACCAGGGATGGATGGGAGGAATAACTTGCTGACTAGTCCATACTGCAAAACAAAGCATATTTATTAACAAACAAATCAAAACCCCTCATTCGGGGACATCTCCACGTTCTTGCCCCGCATCTAGCACGGCTTCTGCGAACTGTAGAGGCGCAGCAACGGGCCGGTTGTAGAACCGCTGGAACACCGTCTCATTAGCCCATCCTGCTGTGGCGAGAATATGGTCCATGGGCACCTCCATGACCCTCGCCGCCGATGTCGATGCAGCCCTGGTGGAATGAGATTTGAACACATTAGTGTCGATACCTGACTTACCCAAGACGACTCGAAGCCCCCTGGATATCGTCTGTGTTGTCACTCGATGGTGAGGTCTCTTATGAGTGACAAGCAGGTATCTCTCCATTCCTCTGATGCTTGCCGTCACCTTGACGTAGTAACGGATATGGGAGGCTAAGCATAGCCTAGCATCGGCGGGGTATGCCGGGAACTTCAGCTGCAGCCCTGTGCACCCAGGTCTGTGTTGCTTTAGTAGCTCGTCAACAAAGAAAACTACTTCTGTGGGGGTAGACATCATTCTGTCGACACGTAGTTTGTGGAGTGTCTGTACCCTCTGTGCTGAAGTCAGCGCTAGTAACATCACCAGCTTCATGGTGAGTTTGTCCAGCTGGAGCCCTTCCATGGGGGACCACGTCCTGAGCAGAGTTAAAACATCCCTGACATCCCAGGTGACATTGTAACGTGGTGTAGGCGGATTCGTATTGAAAATACCCCGCATGAGCCTGGACACTAGCCTGTTGGATCCCACCTCAATATTGAGGTAGAATGATAGAGCGCTCCTGGCGCTGTTGATGGCCCTGTAGCTTAAGTGTTCATCATGGTGCAACCCCGCGAGGAATTCCAGGACGTCGGTTATAGTCACGGCATCGTACGTGATGCGAGAGCGGCTGCAGAAGGATTCCCACTTCCTGATGTGAGAGCGGTATCTTCGCCTTGTAGACTCTCGGCACGACGCCGCAATGGTATCCATGGTCCGGGTAGACAGGCCGTATTGTTCTAAAGGCCGATTCAGAATCTGCAAGCCAACAAATTTAAATAGCCATGGCAGGGATGTGGCTCCCCTGAAACAGGGTGAGTAACTAATTCTGGGCTACCCTGCAAACGGACCCAAGGTTCACTGAGCGTGTCAAAGACCATCGGATACCATGGCTGTGTAGGCCAGTCGGGTATGATAAGGATGCCCTTGGCACCGTCCATCTGAATTTTACGTAATACCCGACTGATGAGGCAAAACGGGGGGAATGCATAGAAAAAGCAATTCCCCCAGTCTAGCGAGAATGCATCTAACGCTATAGCCCCTGGATCTGGTTCCCACGCGACGTAGGTTGGTACCTGATGGTTCAACCGGGACGCAAAAAGGTCAATGTCCGGTTTCCCAAATTTGGCTGTGATTTTTGCAAAAATTTCAGGATGTAACATCCATTCAATATTATCATTGAACTTGCGTGACCTGGCGTCCGCCACAATATTAAGCTCACCTGGCAAATAGGTAGCTGAAATCCAAATGTCTCTCTTGACACACCAGAGCCAAATTGAATTAGCCAATTTATCACATGAAACTGACCTGGTACCGCCCATGTGGTTTAAATATGCCACCGCTGTGGTATTGTCTATTTGGAGCCGGACATGTGCTCCAATGATCTTGGAACAATATGCACGAAGTCCGTGAAACGCTGCAAGCAGCTCCAAATAGTTGATCCCTTGTGATACCAACATCGTATTCTCAAGGGTATCCCATCGGCCCCCACAACTAGAGAATTGATTCGTAGCTCCCCAGCCATCAGAGCTCGCATCAGTTTGTAAGTATATCATCGGTTTCGCCTCAATAATAGTTTTGAACGATTTACTAATGTGGCAAACCCACCATCGTAATTCATCCAATGCTGCAGGCGGCAGCCGCATTGATCGATCATAATGACCAGCATGCCGCCGCAACGCAGCGATCTTGGCTCTCTGCAAGTTTTGATAATGCAGAGGTCCATACCGGGCTGCCGGAAACAAAGCCACAATCTTGCCAATGACAGTAGCTGTGTGACGAATCGATGGTATACGAGTATTAATCAAGTCTGTACACACCTGTGTTACCTCCTCAATTTTGTTAATTGGTATGGTGACTCTCATGCTAATGGAATTCACCTGGAACCCCAGATAATTAATTACCTGGGTGGGGCAGAACTTAGATTTTTCTGGATGAACAATGAACCCAAGCTGTTGGAACAAATTGACCGCAGCTGCCACCCCTTGTTGTGCTAATTCCAAGGTGTGGCCGACAATTAAAATATCATCTAAATAGGCCATAACAATATGATGTCTTTGTCTTAAATAAGCCATAATTTGCTTCACCAGTTTAGTAAATAAGCGAGGGGCTGTGGTGAGCCCATTAGGCAACGCCCTATATTGCCACAGCTGATCCATCCAGATAAATTTTAAGAACCTTCTGTAATATTTTTTCATAGGTACGGTATAGTACGCATCCTGTAAATCAATGCATGCCATAAAGCACCCTTGTGAAATCAATGATTTGGCCGTTTCAAACGTGTCCATTTTAAAATGAGTATATGTTACAAAGTTATTCAGAGTGGTTAGATCAATAATGACTCTACAGCCTCCATCCTTCTTAGGTCTAGTGAAAATATTGGAAACAAATTCAACGGGCTCATGAACCGTTCTCTCTATGACCCCTTTCTGTTCCAACCTTAAAAGTTCCTTATAGCCTACTGACTGTTCCGCAGCCGTTAGTTTGAAAGTACGACCCGGTCTATGCTGAGGTGGAGGGATGTCCCCATTAATAAACTCAATACTATGGCCCTGAATATTCCGTAACACATACTCATCGCTGGTAATGTCACCCCATGCACCCGCAAACAACCGCAAACGCCCACCAACATGTGGAGTTAAACAAAGAGAAAAAAGAGAACCAGATCGCCTCACCTCTGTGGTTACCGGCGGTCCCTGACACGAGTGGGTGGTCGTGGAGGTGCTGGGTTGGTTTGAGGTCGTGGCGTCCTCATTTTCCACCTCGGCTTCTGCCGAGCCTGTCCTAAAAAAGACCCCTGGGGTTGGGGTGGCTGATATCGGTTTGGAGCTGGAGGGTAATTCCTGGTGGAAGTGCTGACAGACCCTCGTGAACGGCCAAGTGGGGCTTTCGAGCTTGATGGCGTGGGGGCACTGTGAGAGCGCATGAGCCCCACGGTCTTGGCTTGTTCATCCAGCTCTCTGACCCTTTTGGAGAGGTCTTCGCCAAAGAGCTGACGGGGCGGCGGCGGCGGCGGTGGTTTGCACAACCCTGCAAACTTAGGGTTGAGCGCTGGGCGGATGCTGTTTTTTCGAAAGCCGTTTATTTCGTTTTGAGTAGCGCACAGAAGCGCCAGAGCATCCTCCTGGTCCAAATTAAGCTCCTCTCCGTCGACCGACCGCACAAAGGCAGTAATCCCGGCCATGAGGAGTTTCAGGATCCGCTGAATTTTCAGCTCCTGCTGACGGATAGCCGCACTGATGTTGCCCCATATTGGCGTATTGACCACAGGCACGTTGAGGGAATTGCAGTTTGAGGGAGCCTTGTGACGGCTCATGGCTTGTAGTAGGACTTCCTCCTGAAGCTGGTGATTATTTAGGAAGTCCACTGTGGCTGCCAACTTCGTATTGATGGGAAGCCCCAACGAATGAGGGGCTGCAAATTTGGTAGCCACATCGAGGAGGTCCTCCGCCGGTAATTCAGGCGGGGGTGGGATGGGGTCAACCACGGCCTCCTCGTCCTGCTGCTCCAGGCTGGTGTACGAAGCTGGTGATGAAGCCCTGTGCCTGTCGCTGCTGGATGCCTGTTGTTGTTGACCTTGTAGGAGAAGCTCCAGCAGCCGCTCCATCCGGTCAATACGCCCTTCACCCTGAACACTCAGGTGGTCGGAGTCCTCCGGCTCTGAAAATTGGCCGGGGCTCCTGTCATCGGCCCGCACCTCGTCGAGGCCCTGCCGGTGCCGGTAGTTGTCGTCGACAGCCGCCGAGGCGAAACTGCGCGATTCCTGCACGGGCGTGTTCAACCGCCTCCGTTTAGCGGGAGCGGAAGCCGTTGCCTCTATGGACAGATGTGGCATGGTGTCGGCACCAGCCGAAGCCTGGATACCTTGGGCCCGTGCAGGCTTGCCAGCTGCCCACATCGTGGACCTTGCCGACGCATGGTCTCGCCCACCCATCCATGGGGGGCTCGGCGACCGTGACGGGACCCCCAACTGACTCGTCCCGGCGTCGAAAGTTGGGGGGCGACGGCTGGACCTCACAGCTGCCCCGGGTCCCGTCCTGGAACCTGACCGCTCCTTGGCGGCAGGCAGAGCCTTAGCCCCGACAGGGTTAGGCTGCTGGGCTCCTGCCCTTCCCCTTCTCAGAGGGCTGCGTGAAACGGGCCGTGCAGCCGCACGGACCCTTCTGCTCGAAGCCGTCAGCAAGCCTGCTGACGACCTGGCTGCCATGGCAGAGTCGTCCTGCTCTGGCGGCACACCACACTCCTCCTCGTCGGACTCCTCCGAGCTGTGGTGTGCGGGCGGGTCCGGACCTGAAAATACAGAGCTCACCGACATCTCCGCCCTCGTTCCGGTCTGCGTTGCAGGTACCCCCGACAACTCTCGCTCCGGAACTGCTGGCCGGCGACTTCTCCTCGAACTCCGGCCTCTCCCATCCATTTTCTTGCTGTGAAGCAAACACAACAAGAACCACCAACTTAAGGTAGCATACTTACCTGCGTGGTTCCCTTATGAAGGGCTGGCGAGGAGCACGCTCCTCCGTCAGCCGTCGCAGCAACGCGATACGACGATATGTCGAGCATGCGCCGGCGGGCTCTTCACGAAGTCACTCACGTGACTCCGAAATGAAATTCCAGAGACTCGCCACTCTCTGTGTAAAGAATGTTTTCCTCATCTCGGTCCTAAAGGAATTCCCCCTTATCCTTAGACTGTGACCCGCGGGGTCTCAATCGAACCCGCGTCCCTGAAGCTGTGAGGCAGCAACTCTGCCGCTCTACCGCAGTTTACCGGCGCCCTCCCCTAATTTCCCATTTACTGGTGCCATCCCCTAAATCCCCGTTTACTGGTGCCCTCCCCTAATTCCCCATTTACTGAGGCTCGCTCTATTCGCACCAGGCGCGCAGCTTGTGCGGCCGGCTCGTAGTTTACGGACATGGTTCGCAGTTTTCGCAGGAGACTCGCACTTTTAGCACCAGGCTCGCACTTTTCGCACCAGACTCGCGCTTTTCGCAGCAAGTTCGCATTTTTCGCACCAGTCTCGTAAATTTCGCACAAGATTCGCAGTCTTCGCACCAGGCTCCCACTTTGGGCAGCAGGCTCGCACCTTTTGCACCCGGCTCGCACTTTTTGAGCCAATGTCGCAGTTTTCGCACCAGGATCGCCCTGTTAGGAGGAGGTTCGCTCTTTTCGTAGCAGGGTCGCACCTTTCTCACCAATCTCGCATTTTTCGAGGGGGCGCCTCGCACTTTTCGCAGAAGGCTCGTAGTTTTCGCGCCAGGTTCGCGGATTTCGCACCAGGCACGCAGTTTTCGCATCATGCCAGCACTATTTGCGCCAGGCTCGCACTTTTCGCTCCCGGATTGCAGTGTTCGCACCAGGCTCGCTTTTTTTTTCGTGGCCGGTTCGCACTTTTCTAACCAGGCTAGAATATGTCGCCGGTGGCTCCCGCTTTTCGAACCAGACTCGCACTTTGCGCACCAGGCCCGCATCTTAATCCTCTCTAAACCCCTCTAAAGCCCTCGAAACCCCTCTAAACCCCTCTAATCTCGTCGGAATCCCCTATAAACCCTTCTAAAACCCTCGTAACCCCTTGAACCCCCTCTGAACCCCTCAAACCCGCTCTAAAGCCCTCCAAACCTCTCTTAACCCATCTAAACTCCTGAAATATCCAGACTTAAGAACAGATTCGCGCAGGAAGGAGCTGCAGATGCTGGTTTCAACAGAAGATGATTGCTGTGAAAACCTCCTACCGCTGCACCACAGAGTGAATACTAACATATGGCATCTCTGTGTGGTATCTCAGCTGCACGGAGGCGGAGAGGAGAGCTCTTCAGCGCGTCGTCCACAGAGCGCAGAAGATAACTGGGACACAGCTACCAGCCTTGAGGGCATCTACCACACACGGTGCCTCAGGAAGGCCGTCAGCATTCACAAAGACTCCTCACACCCTTGCAAAGACTCCTCACCCTTGATCCAACTTCTACCTTCCGGCAGACGTTACAAGGCCTTCAACGCCTGCACCTCCAGACTTAAGGACAGCTTCACCCCAGAGCTATAGCTGCTCCGAAACGACCCTGCTGTGCCCCCCACCCCCATGAACTGTCTCCCTCTGATGGTCACGTCGCACATCGACCCGGCACAGACCTATTTGCACTATATACTGTTTTACTGTTTTTAAAAAAAAATTTAGTTGTTTAAGTTATGATATCGGATGGAAGCTGCAAACCAAATCTCGTTGCACCCATGTGCAATGACAATAAAATATATTATTAGTATTATTATTAAGATAGACACAAAAAGCTGGAGTAACCTAGCGTGACATACAGCATCTCTGGAGAAAAGGGTCTCGAAAAGGAACAGTGCGAGTCCGCACTGACCAGCGATCCCCACACATATCGATGTCCTACACACGCTGGGGACAATTTACATTTAAACCTGTATATCTACAAACCCGTGCGTCTTTGGAGTTTGGGAGGAAACCGAAGATGTCGGAGAAAATCCACGCGGTCAGGGGGGGGGGGGGGGGGAGGTACAAACCAGGCAGACGGCGGCCGTGGTCGGAATCGAACCAGGGTCTCTGAATCTGTGAGGCAGCAACTCTGCCGCTGCGCCACTGTTTACTGGCGCCCTCCTCAAACTTCCCATTTACTGGTGCGATCCCCTAATCCCGTTTACTGGTGTCTTCCCCTAATCACCATTTAATGCTGCGCTCCCCTAATTCCCTGTTTATTAGTGCCCTCCCCTAATTTCCAATTTACTGCGGCTCGCACTTTTCGCACCAGGCTCGCAGTTTTTGCGTCAGGATCGCAGTTTTCGCCCCGGATTGTAGTGTTCGCACCAGGCTCGCTTTTTACACAACCAGCTCGCACTTTTCGAACCAGGCTCGCATTTTTCGCTGGCGGTTCGTATTTTTCGAACCAGACTGGCACTTTACCTACCAGGCTCGCACCATAAACGCCTCTAAACACCTGTTAACCCATGTAAACCCCTCCAAACCCCTCTAAAACCATCTAAACCTCTCTAAAAATCTCTAACACCCTCTAAACCACTCTAAACCCACCTAAGCTCCTCTAAAGCCGTGTAAAGCCCTCCAAACCCTATAAACCCATCTAACCCCCCTCTAAACCCGATTAGAAACATAGAAACATAGAAAATAGGTGCAGGAGTAGGCCATTCGGCCCTTCGAGCCTGCACCGCCATTCAATGTGATCATGGCTGATCATCCAACTCAGTATCCCGTACCTGCCTTCTCTCCATACCCTCTGATCCCTTTAGCCACAAGTGCCACATCTAACGCCCTCTTAAATATAGCCAATGAACTGGCCTCAACTACCTTCTGTGGCAGAGAATTCCAGAGACTCACCACTCTCTGTGTAAAGAATGTTTTCCTCATTTCGGTCCTAAAGGAATTCCCCCTTATCCTTAGACTGTGACCCCTTGTTCTGGACTCCCCCAACATCGGGAACAATCTTCCAGCATCTAGCTTGTCCAACCCCTTAAGAATTTTGTAGGTTTCTATAAGATCCCCCCTCAATCTTCTAAATTCCATCGAGTACAAACCGAGTCTATCCAATCTTTCCTCATATGAAAGTCCTGACATCCCAGGAATCAGTCTGGTGAATCTTCTCTGTACCCCCTCTATGGCAAGGGTGTCTTTCCTCAGATTTGGAGACCAAAACTGTACGCAGTACTCCAGGTGTGGCCTCACCAAAACCCTGTACAACTGCAGTAGAACCTCCCTGCTCCTATACTCAAATCCTTTCGCTATGAATGCTAACATACCATTTGCTTTCTTCACTGCCTGCTGCACCTGCATGCCTACTTTCAATGACTGGTGTACCATGACACCCAGGTCTCGTTGCATCTCCCCCTTACCTAATCTGCCACCATTCAGATAATAGTCTACCCTCATGTTTTTGCCACCAAAGTGGATAACCTCACATTTATCCACATTGTACTGCATCTGCCATGCATCTGCCCATTCACTCAGCCTATCCAAATCACCCTGCAGCCTCCAAGCATCCTCCTCACACCTAACTATACCCCCCAGCTTGGTATCATCTGCAAATTTGGAGATGTTGCATTGAATTCCCTCGTCCAAATCATTAATATATATTGTAAATAGCTGGGGTCCCAGCACTGAGCCTTGCGGCACCCCACTAGTCACTGCCTGCCATTCTGAAAAGGACCCGTTTACTCCTACCCTTTGCCTCCTGTCTGCTAGCCAGTTCTCTATCCACATCAATACTGAACCCCCAATACCGTGTGCTTTAAGTTTGTATGCTAATCTCTTATGCGGGACCTTGTCGAAAGCCTTCTGAAAGTCTAGATATAACACATCCACTGGTTCTCCCTTATCCACTCTACTAGTTACATCCTCGAAAAATTCTATCAGATTTGTCAGACATGATTTACCTTTCGTAAATCCATGCTGACTTTGTCCAATGATTTCACCACTTTCCAAATGCGCTGCTATCCCATCTTTAATAACTGACTCCAGCAGTTTCCCCACTACCGATGTTAGACTAACTGGTCTGTAATTCCCCGCTTTCTCTCTCCCTCCTTTTTTAAAAAGTGGGGTTACATTAGCTACCCTCCAATCCTCAGGAACTACTCCAGAATCTAAGGAATTTTGAAAAATTATCACTAATGCATCCACTATTTCTGTGGCTACCTCCTTGAGTACTCTGGGATGCAGACTATCTGGCCCTGGGGATTTATCGGCCTTCAATCCGTTCAATTTACCCAACACCACCTCCCGGCTAACCTGGATTTCACTCAGTTCCTCCATCTTATTTGACCCCCGTTCCACTGCTATTTCCGGCTGATTATTTATGTCTTCCTTAGTGAAGACAGAACCAAAGTAGTTATTCAATTGGTCTGCCATGTCCTTGTTCCCCATGATCAATTCACCTGTTTCTGACTGCAAGGGACCAACATTTGTTTTAACTAGTCTCTTTCTCTTTACATATCTATAAAAACTTTTGCAGTCAGTTTTTATGTTCCCTGCCAGTTTCCTTTCATAATCTATTTTCCCTTTCCTAATTAAGCCCTTTGTCCTCCTCTGCTGGATTCTGAATTTCTCCCAGTCCTCCGGTAGGCTGCTTTTTCTGGCAAATTTGTATGCCTCATCTTTTGTTTTTATACTATCCCTGATTTCCCTTGTTATCCATGGATGCACCACCTTCCCCGATTTATTCTTTTGCCAAACTGGTATGAACAACTTTTGTACTTCATCCATGCAGTCTTTAAATACCTTCCATTGCACATCCACTGTCAACCCTTTAAGAATCACCTGCCAGTCTATCTTGGCCAATTCACATCTCATACCTTCAAAGTTACCTTTGTTCAAGTTCAGAACCCTTGTTTCTGACTTAATTTTGTCACTCTCCATCCTAATGAAGAACTCAACCATATTATGGTCACTCTTGCCCAAGGGGCCACGCACAACAAGACTGCTAACTAACCCTTCCTCATTACTCAATACCCAGTCTAGAATAGCCTGCTCTCTCGTTGGTTCCTCCACATGTTGGTTGAGAAAACTATCCCGCATACATTCCAGGAAATCCTCTTCCTCAGCACCCCTGCCAATTTGATTCACCCAATCTACATGCAGATTGAAGTCACCCATTATAACCGTGTTACCCTTGTTGCACGCATTTCTAATTTCCTGTTTGATGCCATCCCCAACTCCAATACTACTGTTAGGTGGCCTGTACACAGTTCCCACTAGCGTTTTCTGCCCCTTAGAGTTTCGCAGCTCTACCCATATCGATTCCACATCCTCCACGCTAATGTCCTTCCTTTCTATTGCATTAATCTCCTCTCTCACCAGGAATGCTACCCCACCTCCTTTTCCTTTTCGTCTATCCCTCCTGAATATTGAATATCCCTGGATGTTCAGCTCCCAGCCTTGGTCATCCTGGAGCCAAGTCTCCGTGATTCCAACTATAGCATAGTCATTAATCGCTATCTGCACCTTCAACTCATTCACCTTATTACGAATGCTCCTCGCATTGAGACACAAAGCCTTCAGGCTTGTTTTTACAACACTCTTACTCCTTATACAATTATGTTGACAAGTGGCCCCTTTCACATCGATCCCTATTACACTTGGCCATACTCTCCTATCCCTTTGTGAGCTTTCTTCCCCGTTAATTCTGGGGTCATTAACCATCGCTTTACTCTCTTTCCCTCCAACTCCGTCCTCGACTATCCCATTTGATACCCCACCCCCCTTATTCAGTTTAAAACCATCCGTGTAGCAGTGGCAAACCTGCCGGCCAGAATGCTGGTCCCCCACCTGTTAAGATGCAATCCGTCCCTTTTGTACAGTTCCCCCTTACTCCAAAACAGATCCCAGTGATCTAAGAATCTAAATCCCTGCCCCCTGCACCAGTTCCTCAGCCACACATTCAGGTCCCATATCTCCCTGTTCCTGCTCTCGCCTGCACGAGGAACTGGAAGCAAACCGGAGATAACAAAAGATTAAACTCTAAACCCCTCTAAAATTATTTAAACACCTCTAAACCCCTCTAAACTCCTCTAAAGCCCTCTAAATCCCTCTAAGGCCTTCTCAACCCCTCTAAACCACTACACCTCTCTAAAACCCTCTAATCCTTTATAAACCCCTCTCAACCCCTCTAAACGACTCTAAGCTCCTCTACCCTCTAAACCCCTCAAATGTCCAGGCTTAAGAACAGCTTCGCGCAGGAAGGAGCTGCAGGTGCGGGTTGCAACCCAAGATAGACACGAAATGCTGGAGTAACCCAGCGTAACAGACAACACGTCTGGTGAAAAGGGTCTCGAAAAGGACCAGCGATCCCCACACATTAACGATGTCCTACACACACTGGGGACAATTTATATTTAAGTTTGCAATTTATATCTGCAAACCTGTCCGTCTTTGGAGTTTGGGAGGAAACCGAAGATGTCGGAGAAAATCCACGCGGTCAGAGGGAGAACGTACAAACTCAGTACAGACAGCACCTTTGTTCGGGTTTGAACCCGCGTCTCTGGCGCTGCAAGACAGCAACTGTACCGCTGTGCCACCGCGCTGGATAGCTTCAGCTCAGAAACACATGTATATCATATGGGGTCACAAACAGCTGGAGTAACAGCGGGGCAGGCAGCATCCACGCGGTCACGGGGAGAACGTACAAACCTTGCAGACGGCGGCCGTGGTCGGTATCGAACCCGGGTCTCTGAACCTGTGAGACGGCAACTCTACCTCTGCGCCACTGTTTACTGGCGCCGTCCCCTAATTTCCCATTTACTGGTGTCCTCGCCATATTCACCATTTAATGCTGCGCTCCCCTAATTCCCCATTTATTAGTGCCCTACCCTAATTCCCCATTTACCGAGGCTCGCTCTTATCGCACCAGGCTCGAAACTTGTGCGCCCGGCTCGTAGTTTGCGGACGAGGTTCGCAGCTTTGGCACCAAGCTTGCATTTTCGCACCAGCCTCGCAGTTTTCGCAGCAGGCTCGCCCGTTTCGCACCAGGCTGGTGCATTTAGGACCAGCTCGCACTTTTCGCACCAGGCTCGCACTTTTAGCACCAGGCGCGAAGATTTCTCACCGGGCTCGCATCTTTCGCACCAGGCTCGCAGTTTCCCCTCCAGGATGGCAGTTTGCGCACCAGGATCTCAGTTTTCGCACCAGGCTCGCATTTTTTAGCAGCCGGTTCGCACTTTTCGCACCCGGCTAGTACGTTTCGCACCTGTCACGTAGTTTTTGCGCCAGGCTCACACTTTTAGCACCAGGATCACACTTTTCGTACCAGGCTAGCTCTTTTCGCAACGGAATCGCACTTTTCGCAACCGGCTCGCACTTGTCGCGACGGACTCGCACTTTTCGCACCAGGCTCGCCACGTTTCGCACCAGACTCGCGAGACAGACACAACCCTTGGTAAACACGACCCTTAGTAGACACAATCCTTGGTATGAACACGTCTTGGTAGACACAACCCTTGGTAAACACATTTCTTGGTAAGCAATCCCCTTGGTAGACTCGACCCTTGGTAGACTCGACCCTTGGAGGAAGAGCCATTGGTCAACACAACCTTTGGTGGACACAGCCCTTAGTACACACCACCCTTGTTAGACAGACTTTTGTAGGCACAACGCTCGGTAAACACGAACCTTAGCCAACATGACCCTTGGTAAACACGACCATTGGTAAACATGATCCGTGATAAACACGACCCTAACATCGTTAGAAATATGACGGGTTAGAGGGGGGGGGGGGGGGGGCGGAACACGCGCACGCGCTCGCGCGCGCACACACACACACACAGACACACACGCACGCACGCACACACAGGCACACACACACAGTCACACACACACACACACACACACACACACACACACACACACAGGCACACACACAGTCACACACACACACACACACACACACAGGCACACACACACACACACACACACACACACACACACACACACACACAGAGGCACAGACACACATAAACACACACGCGTGCGCACACACACACCCACACGCACACACAGATACACACACACAGATGCACACCCACACACACACACACACACACGAGGGGAGAGGGAGTGGGGCAGAGAGAGCCAAACTGTTGATCAGCATCTTTCCCAGATCATCATGCAATGTATCTGTACCAAAACAAAGAGACAGACGTTACTCAGCGCCTCTCCCTGCTCCCCTCCGGCAACTCGCCTCCCCCCTCTCTTTGCAGCCCCCCCTCCCCCCTCCCCCCTACCCTCCCCCCCCCCCCCCCCACCCCACACCCGGGATGGAGTCCGGACTCACGGAGCGGGAGAGCCGGCCGCGACAGGGCTCCTCGGCTCTCTCTTGAAAGTATCCAGAGAACCGGCCTCCACCGCCCTCTGAAGCAGAGAATTCCACAGATTCACAACGCTCTGGGTGAAAAAAATGTTTCCTCATATCCATTCTTAATGGCCTACCCCTTATTCTTAAACTGTGGCCCCTGGTTTTGGACTCCCCCAACATTGGGAACACGTTTCCTGCCTCTAGCGTGGCCAAACCGTTAATTATCTTACATGTTTCAATACGATCCCCACTCATCCTTCTAAATTCAATGAGTGTATAAACCCAGCCGCTCCATTATGTGACCATAAACTGAACTGAACTAATAATAATAATTAGGGCGTCACTGTGGCGCGGTAGAGTTGCTGCCTCATAGCGCCGGTTCGATCCTGACTCTGGATGCTGTCTGTACGGAGTTTGTACGTCACCCCTGTAACCTGCGTGGGTTTTCTCCGGGTGCTCCGGTTTTCTCCCACACTCCGAAGGTAAGATCCCACATAGGAAATTAGTGGGCAAAATTATGGCGCATGGTATTGGGGGTAGAGTGCTGACATGGATAGAGAAGTGGTTGATAGACAGAAAACAAAAAGTAGGGATTAACGGGTCCCTTTCAGAATGGCAGACAGTGACTAGTGATGTACCGCAAGGCTCGGTGCTGGGATCGCAGCTATTTACAATATACATCAATTATTTGGATGAAGGGAATCAAAGTAACATTAGCAAATTTGCAGATGACAGTAGTTGGGTGGAAGTGTGAGGTGTGAGGAGGATGCTATGAGAATGCAGGGTGACTTGGACAGGTTGGGGGAGTGGGCAGATGCATGGCAGATGAAGTTTAATGCGGATAAATGTGAGGTTATCCACTTTGGCAGCAAAGACAGGAAGGCAGATTAATATCTAAATGGAGTCAAGTTGGGAAAAGGGGAAGTGCAACGGGATCTGGGGGTCCTTGTTCATCAGTCGATGAAAGTAATCATGCAGGTACAGCAGGCAGTGAAGGAAGTGAATGGCATGTTGGCCTTTATAACAAGAGGAGTCGAGTATTGGAGCAAAGAGGTCCTTCTGCAGTTGCACAGAGCCCTAGTGAGACCAGATAGGGCTCTTAAAGATAGCGGAGTCAGTGGATATGAGGAGAAGGCAGGAACGGGGTACTGATTGTGGATGATCAGCCATGATCACATTGAATGGCGGTGCTGGCTCGAAGGGCCGAATGGGCTACTCCTGCAATTATTGTCTATTGCCTATTGACACGCAGGGTGGTAGGTTGTGTAGGAAGGAACTGCAGATGCTGGTTTAAACCGAAGATAGACACAAAATGCTGGAGTAACTCAGCGGGACAGGCAGAATCTCCGGAGAGAAGGAATGGGTGACGTTTTGTGTCGAAGGTCTCAACCCAGAACACCACCTTTTTATTTGTTTGCGTGTCCCGCTGAGTTACTCCAGCGTTTTGTATCTATTCCAGGTTTGTAAGTTCATTGGCTTTGGTTAACAAATTGTCCCCAGTATGTCGGATAGTGCTAGTATAAGGGGTGATCGCTGTTCTTCCCACCCTAGCGCGGACCCCGTAAAGTGGAAATCAAACGCGGACCGGGCAGAGTGGAGATTAAACGCGGACCCGGTGGAGTGGAGTTCAAATGCGGACCCGGCAGGGTGGAGCTCAAACGCGGACCCGAGAGGGTGGAGCTCAAACGTGGACCCGCAGGGTGAAGATTCAGCACGGACCTGGGTGAGATACGCCGCCCCCTTCGCTCTAGGTTCATCCTACACGGTCCGCCATGTAGTTCCCTGTCCACGTTCCGCCCCATTGGGTCCGCCCGACGTTGCCAGCGCTGCGTCCCAGCCTCGCTTTATTTAAGCGTGCGCACTCATAGTTCCGTTTCCACGCCGTGGACCCTACACAGTCCGCTTACAAATTCAGATAGAGATACACATTGGTCCGCTTGAGTTTCACCCCACACTAGAGGGACGAGAGACGGGAGAGGGAGGGAGGGGGGGAGGGAAGGAGGGTAGGGGGGTGGGGGGGGGGGGGGGGGTAGATTCAGGAACTGCAGATGCTGGTTTACACCAGTTTTGAACAAGCAGTTTGATTTCAGGTTTTTTTTCGCATTGTCAATAAACTTGAGAAAAATGTAAGTTATAGAGAATAGACAATAGGTGCAGCAGGCCATTCGGCCCTTCGAGCCAGCACCGCCATTCAATGTGATCATGGCTGATCATCCTCAATCAGTACCCTGTTCCTGCCTTCTCCCCATATCCCCTGATTCCGCTATCTATAAGAACCCTATCTAGCTCTCTCTTGAAAGCATCCAGAGAACCGGCCTCCACCGCCCTCTGAGGCAGAGAATTCCAGGCTGACAACTCTCCGGGTGCAAAAGTTTATCCTCATCTCCGTTATAAATGGTCTACCCCTTATTCTTGAACTATGGCCCCTGGTTCTGGACTCCCCCAACATTGGGAACATGTTTTCTGCCACTATCGTGTCCAAACAGTTAATAATCTTGTATGTTTCAATAACATACCCTCTCATCTTTCTATACTCCAGAATATGCAAGCCCAGCCGCTGCATTCTATTAACATATGACAGTCCCCCCATCCCGGGAATTAACCTGGTGAACCAACGCTGCACTCATTTTCTTGCCTAAACCAGTTATCAGGAAAATATATTATGTTTGCTTTATGAACTTTAATTTGATGAAAGAAAGAAAGAGATTAATAATGATATACAATAATTTTTATGTAGGGGTTCCTTGAGACGTGGAAATTATTTCACGGGTTCCGCAAGGGTAAAAAGGTTGAGAAACTCGGCACTAATATCTAAGGCAGGGGCCGGCAACCTACGGCCCCCGGGCCGAATGCGGCCCGTAACTGGAAATCATGCAGAATGTTTTACCCGTAATCATCCGGCCCGCCGAGCGCCGAGCACTGGCTGCACCGCATCCTGCGCAAAGCTGCCGGCACGGCCCCGCACCTTCTGTCACCACGTGATGTGATGCCTGCCATCCAGGTCGGGATCCATGTGTAGGCAATAGACTATAGACAATAGACAATAAACAACAGGTGCAGGAGGAGGCCATTTGTCCCTTCGAGCCAGCGCCGCCATTCAATGTAATCATGGCTGATCATCCCCAATCAGTACCCCGTTCCTGCCTTATCCCCATATCCCCTGACTCCGCTATCTTTAAGAGTTCTATCTAGCTCTCTCTTGAAAGCATGCAGAGAAACTGCCTCCACCGCCCTCTGAGGCAGAGAATTCCACAGACTCACAACTCTCTGTCAGAAAAAGTGTTTCATCGTCTCCGTTCTAAATGGCTTACCCCTTACTCTTAAACTGTGTGTGGCCCCTGGTTTTGGACTCCCCCAACATTGGGAACATGTTTCCTGCCTCTAGTGTGCCCAAAGCCTTAAATGTTAAATGTTGCAATGAGATCCCCTCTCATCCTTCTAAACTCAAGAGTGTACAAGCCCAGCTGCTCCATTTTCTTAGCATAAGACGTTCTCCCCGTGACCTGCGTGGGTTTTCTCCGGGTGCTCCGGTTTCCTTCCACATCCCTAAGACGTGCAGGTTTGTAGATTAATTGGCTTCTGTTAATTGTCCCTAGTGTGTGGAATAGAACTGATGGGCATGAACTGGGTGGGCCGAAGGGCCTGTTTCCGCGCTGTTTCACCCGGGTTCCATCTCGACTACGGGTGCTGTCTGTACGGAGTTTGCACGTTCTCCCCGTGATCTGCGTGTGTTTTCCCAGAGATCTTCAGTTTCCTCCCACACTTCAAAGACGTTCAGGTTTGTAGGTGAACTGGCGTTGGTGTAAATGTGAAAAATGTCCCTAGTGGGTGTAGGATAGTGTTAGTGTGCGGGGATCGCTGGTCGGCGCAGACCCGGTGGGCCGAAGGGCCTGTTTCCGCGCTGTATCTCTGAACTAAACTAAACTAGCAAAAGCCTTTCACTGTACCTCGGTACTCGTGACAATAATCTATATTAAGCCAGGCCAAGGTGAACTAGGCTGCGGGTCAGGCAGCATCCGTGGAGGTGGACTGACCGACCCAGTTTCGGGTCGGGACCCTGCCTAGCTTTGGGGGGTCGTGGCCAGCATGGGACCCTCCGCACTACAGGGGAGTGTGTGGGGGCAGAGGGGATATGGGGCAGGGAGACAGAGGCAGAGATACGTGGGAGGGGGTGGAGGGAGGGTGGGGGGGTGGAGAGGGGGATCGACAGGGGGATGAGGCAAGGAGAGAGAGAGAGAGAGAGAGAGAGAGAGAGAGACGTGGGAGGGGGGTAGGGAGGGGGGGGGGGGGCGAGCGAGGGCGGGACGCAGGTGACAGTCCCGCTATCCCAGGAATTAACCTGGCGAACCTACGCTGCACTCCCTCAATAGCAAGAATGTCCTCTCCACAAATGTGGAGACCAAAACTGCACGCAATACTCCAGGTACTGCATGCGTCAGGATACCGACAGGTCCGCAGGTATCTCCCTGCAGGTCAGTGGAGCAGAGGGTCCCGTGGGCACCTACCTCGTATGTGCCGCTGCACCCGGCGGTATAGGAGCCCCAGTCCAACGAGCGCTGCCAGGTCAGCCAGGAATATGACCACAAATCCGTCATCCACTTGGACGGCCGAGAGAAGAACTCATCTGCAGGAGGCAGGAGCGAGTCAAACGTCAGTAGTCAGGATATCCCCTGGGGTCACGCACCCCCCTTGCCCTCCCCTCATTCCCCGACTCCGCTGTCTTTAAGACCCCGATCTAACTCTCTTGAATGCATCCAGAGAAAAAGCCTCCACCTTTTAATGCAGAGAATTCTGCACTCACAACTCTCTGTGAAAAAAAAAGTGTTTCCTCGTCTCTGCCCTAAATGGCTTACCCCTTATTTTTAAACTATGGCCCCTGGTTCTGGACTCCCCCAACATCGGGAACATATTTCCTGCCTCTAGCGTGTCCAAACCCTTATTAATCTTATGTGTCTCATTAAGATCCCCTCCCATCCTTCTAAACTCCAGAGTATACAAGCCCAGCCGCTCCATTCTCTCAGCATATGACAGTCCCGCCACCCCGGGAATTAACCTTGTAAACCTACGCTGCACTACCCTCAATAGCAAGAATGTCCTTCCTCAAATTTGGAGACCAAAACTACACACAATACTCCAGGTGTGGTCTCACTAGGGCCCTGTACAACTGCAGAAGGACCTCTTTGCTCCTATACTAAACTCCTGTTGTTATAAAGGCCAACATACCATTAGCTTTCTTCACTGCCTGCTGTACCTGCATGCTTACTTACATTGACTGATGAACAGGGACCCCCCAGATCACTTCCCCTTTTCCCGACTTGACACAATTTAGATAATAATCTGCCTTCCTGTTTTTACCACCAAAGTGGATAACCTCACATTGATCCCCGTGTCCGACGGTGAGCTCGGACCTGGGACGTGGAAGTCGGTGGAGACAGTCTGCTTGACATCCGCTCCGGTTATCAGGCACTGGTAATCGCTGCCACTGTGGGCCGTCACCTCCACGATGCTCTTGACGCTGAAGAAACTCTTGGCGTTCTGCTCGCTCGTGGTTACGGGCTGCAGGGACACCTCCCCGCCCTGGCTCAGCCTCCACACCACCGTGGGCTTCGGGTACCAGCGCTGAGAGTCGCACACCAGCCGCACCCCGCCATCCGTGTACTCCAGCAGGTTGACGGAAGGGAGCTCGCCCAGACCTGTGGAGACAGCACCCATGGGTGGCCCAGATCACGCAGCAGGGGCGGGGGGTGGGGGGTGTGGGGCATTCCAATGGGTGCCCTGGGTTAGAATGGGAGTGGGGAACCAACCTCCCATTGGCCAGTTGGAGAGAAAAACAGCACCCATGAGACAAGGAAGGGTTAGGTGTGAAAACAGTTCATCAAAGAGGACACAGATCAAGGAAAAGGTAGAATAGACAATAGGTGCAGCAGTAGGCCATTCGGCCCTTCAAGCCAGCACCGCCATTCAATATGATCATGGCTGATCATCCCCAATCCTGCTTTTTCCCCATATACCTTGACCCCTTTAGCCCTGAGAGCTAAATCTAACTCTCTCTTGAAAACATCTAGTGAATTGGCTTCCACTGCCTTCTGTGGCAGAGAATTCCACAACTCTCTGGGTGAAAAAGTGTTTCCTCATCTCCGTCCTAAATGGCCTACCCCTTATTCTCAAACTATGGTCCCAACATCGAGAACATGTTTCCTGCCTCTGGTGTGTCCAAACCCTTAATAATCTTATAAGTTTCAATAAGATATCCTCGCATCATTCGGAGCGCGGACCCGGCAGGGTGGAGCTGTCGCGCGGACCCGGCAGGGTAAAGATCGAGCGCGGACCTGGGGGAGATACGCTGCCCCCTTCGCTCTTGGTTCACCCTGCAAGGTCCGCTACGTAGTTCCCTATACAAGGTCCGCTTCAGCTCCGCCCTATTGAGTCCGCACTACGTTGCCAGTGCCCGCAGCAATGCGCATTAGTTTTGTTTGAGTTTAGAGACACAGCGCGACAAAAAGACCCTTCGTGCCCACAGGGGCAGCACCGACCAGCGATCCCCGCACAGTAACACTGTCCTACACACACACTAGGGACAATCTTTACATTTACCAAGCCAATTAACCTACCAACATGTACGTCTTTGGTATATATTGCACATATCATTTTTGAAAATAATTGAATGAAATTATTTCTGGTAAAATAAAATAATATATTTTTTCAATAACTCAGGCAACATTTCTTGGATAGGTGACGTTTCGTGTCGGGGCCCATAGAACCATAGAAAAATAGGGGTAGGAGTAGGCTATTCGGCCCTTCGAGCCAGCACCGCCATTCAATGTGATCATGGCTGATCTTAAATCAATTCCTGCTTTTGCCCCCATGTCCCTTGATTCTTTTAGCTCGCCGAGCTAATTCTCTCTTGAAAACATCAGATGAATTTGCCTCCACTGCCTTCTGTGGCAGAGAATTCCACAGATTCACAACTCTCTGGGTGAAGAAGGTTTCCCCACATTTCACCCCCTAAATGGCCGACCCCTTATTCTTAACCTGATTCTATTTTTGTAAACCAGCGCTCGCTGTCCATCCGACCCCAGCGCGGACCCGGCAGAATGGAGCTCAAATGCGGACCCAGCAGAATGGAGCTCGAACGCGGACCTGGCAGAGTGGAGTTCCAATGCGGACCTGGCAGCGTGGAGTTCGAATGCGGACCCGGCAGAATGTATCTCAAATGCGGACCCGGCAGAATGTATCTCAAACGCGGACCCGGCAGAGTGGTGTTCAAACGCGGACCGGGCAGAGTGGAGCTCAAACGCGGACCCGGCAGGGTGGTGCTCAAACGCGGACCCGGCAGGGCGGCGTTGGAGCGCGGACCCGGCAGGGCGACGATGGAGCGCGGACCTGGGGGAGATACGCTGCCCCTTCCGCTCTTGGTTCACTCTACACGGTCCGCCATGTAGTTTCCTGTCCATGGTCCGCCCTATTGGGTCCGCACTATGTTGCCAGCGCTGTGTCCCCGCCTCGCTTTATTTAAGCGGCGCACTCTTAGTTCCGTTTCCACGCGATGGACCCACACGGTCCGTCTATAGATTCAGATACATATACACATTGGTCCGCTTGAGTTTCACCCCGCTAGAGGGACGGGAGAGGAGGAGAGGGAGGGAGGGAGCTGATCAGCCCCAATCAGTACCCCGTTCCTGCCTTCTCCCCATATCCCCCTGACTCCGCTATCTTCAAGAGCCCTATCTAGCTCTCTCTTGAAAGTATCCAGAGAACCGGCCTCCACCGCCCTCTGAGGCAGAGAATTGCACAAACTCACAACTCTCTGGGTGAAAAGTGTTTCCTCATCTGCATTCTAATTGGCCTACCACTTATTCTAAAACTGTGGCCCCTGGTTCTGGACTCCCCCAACATTGGGAACACGTTTCCTGCCTCTAGCGTGTCCAAACCCTTAATATTCTTACATGTTTCAATACGATCCCCTCTCATCCTTCTAAATTCCAGAGTGTACAAGCCCAGCAGCTGCATTATGTGACTACAAACTGAACTGAACTAATAATAATAATTAGGGCGTCACGGTGGCGCAGCAGTAGAGTTGCTGCCTCGCAGCGCCGGCTCGATCCTGACTGTGGATACTCTCTGTACGGAGTTTGTACGTTCACCTTGTAACCTGCGTGGGTTTTCTCCGGGTGCTCCGGTTTCCTCCCACACTCCGAAGATAAGATCCCACATAGGAAATTAGTGGGCAAAATTAGGGCACATGATATTGGGGGTAGAGTGCTGACATGGATAGAGAAGTGGTTGGCAGACAAGAAACAAAGAGCAGGGATTAACGGGTCCCTTTCAGAATGGCAGGCAGTGACTAGTGGGGTACCGCAAGGCTCGGTGCTGGGACCAGCAGTGACTAGTCGGGTACCGCAAGGCTCGGTGCTGGGACCGCAGCTATTTACAATATACATCAATGATTTAGATGAAGGGATTCGAAGTAACATTAGCAAATTTGCAGATGACACAAAGGTCGGTGGCAGTGTGAACTGTGGGGAGGATGCTATGAGAATGCAGGCTGACTTGGACAGATTGGGGTAGAGGGCAGATGCATGGGCAGATGAAGTTTAATGGGGATAAATATGAGGTTATCCACTTTGGTAGCAAACACAGGAAGGCAGATTAATATCTAAATGGCATCAAGTAGGGAAAAGGAGACGTACAGCGGGATCTGGGGGTCCTTGTTCATCAACCTATGAAAGTAAGCATGAAGGTACAGCAGGCAGTGAAGAAAGTGAATGGCATATTGGCCTTTATAACAAGAGGAGTCGAGTATAGGAGCAAAGAGGTTCTTCTGCAGTTGTACAGAGCCCTAGTAAGACCACACCTGGAGTATTGTGTGCAGTTTTGGTCCCCTAATTTGAGGAAGGACATTCTTGCTATTGAGGGAGTGCAGTGTAAATTTACAAGGTTAATTCACGGGATGGCGGGACTGTCATATGTTGATAGAATAGAGCGGCTGTGCTTGTACACTCTGGAGTTTAAAAGGATGAGAGGGAATCTTAATGAAACATTTAAGATTGTTAAGGGTTTGGACAAGCTAGAGGCAGGAAACATGTTCCCGATGTTGGGGGAGTCCAGAACCAGGGGCCACAGTTTCAGAATAAGAAGTAAGCCATTTAGGACGGAGACGAGGAAACACTTTTTCTCACAGAGAGTTGTGAGTCTGTGGAATTCTCTGCCTCAGAGGGCGGTTGAGGCCAGTTCTCTGGATGCTTTCATTGTTTATTGTCTATTGACATGCAGGGTGGTAGGTTGTGCAGGAAGGAACTGCAGATGCTGGTTTAAACAGAAGATAGACACAAAGATGCTGGAGTAACTCAGCGGGACAGGCAGAATCTCCGGAGAGAAGGAATGGGTGACGTTTTGTGTCGAAGGTCTCAACCCAGGACGTCACCTTTTTATTTGTTTGTCTGTCCCGCTGAGTTACTCCAGCATTTTGTATCTATTGCCAGGTTTGTAAGTTCATTGGCTTCGGTTAACAAATTGTAAATTGTCCCGAGTGTGTCGGATAGTGCTGGTGTAAGGGGTGATCGCTGGTCGGCAGGGACTCGGGGGGCCGAAGGGCCTGTTTCCGCGCTGTATCTCTGATGTCTGAACTTTGAGGTCTTTTTCGCAGGTTAAAATTGGCGCGCAGCAATGTTGAGATCTATATTCTGCACTCTGTATCTTCCACTTTGCTCTACCTATTGGACTTGAGTTTGACAATTATACTCATGGAAACACAAGGAAACCCTTCTTGACTTTTTTGAAGAGGTTACTAGGGAAATTGATGAGGGTAAAGCAGTGGATGTTGTCTATATGGATTTCAGTAAGGCCTTTGACAAGGTTCCCCATGGAAGGTTGGTTAAGAAGGTTCAATCTTTGGGTGTTAATGGCGGAGTAGCAAGATGGATTCAACAGTGGCTGAATGGGAGATGCCAGAGAGTAATGGTGGATGGCTGTTTGTCAGGTTGGAAGCCGGTGACCAGTTGGATGCCTCAGGGATCTGTGTTTGGTCTACTGTTGTTTGTCATGTACATCAATGATCTAGATGATGGGGTGGAAAATTGGATAAGTAAGTATGCAGATGATACTAAGATAGGTGGTGTTGTGGATAATGAATTACATTTTCAAAGTCTACAGAGAGATTTGGGCCATTTGGAAGAGTGGGCTGAAAGATGGCAGATAGAGTTTAATGCTGATAAGTGTGAGGTGCTACATCTTGGCAGGACAAATCAAAATAGGACGTACATCGTAAATGGTGGGGAATTGAGGAATGCTGTGGAACAGAGGAATTTAGGAATAACAGTGCATAGTTCCTTGAAGGTGGAATCGCATTTAGATACGGTGGTAAAGAAAGCTTTTGGTGTGCTGGTCTTTACAAATCAGAGCATTGAATATAGGAGTAGGGAAGTAATGTTAAAATTGTACAAGGCATTGGTGAGACCAATTCTGGAGTATGGTGTACAATTTTGGTCGCCTAATTATAGGAAGGATGTCAACAAAATAGAGAGAGTACAGAGGAGATTTACTAGAATGTTGCCTGGGTTCCAGCAACTAAGTTACAGAGAAAGTGTTAAAGAAGGAACTGCAGATGCTGGAGAATCGAGGGTTACACAAACAGCTGGAGAAACTCAGCGGGTGCAGCAGCATCTAAGGAGCGAAGGAGATAGGTGACGTTTCGGGTCGAGACCCTTCTTCAGACTCCTTGAGTCGATGGCAGTACGTTCGGAGGGGGAGAGATTGGAGTGAGACAGGGGAGTGGAGAAGTCGAGGCGGTTGATGTCCCGACGGCAGTTCTGTATAAAGAGTTCTAAAGCTGGAGGGCCACGAGGGGGGGTCCACGAGGAGGGGGTACGTGGGAGAGGAAAAGGGATCATCAGTGGGGGGCGAGGACTTGTTCCCGTGGAAAAACGCTGTGAGGCGGAGGCGACGGTAGAAGAGCTCCAAGTCGTGGTGGGCGCGGAACTCATTGAGGTGGGGACGGAGGGGGACAAAGGTAAGACCTCTGCTGAGGACCGACCTTTCGGTGTCGGAGAGGGGGAGGTCCGGGGGGATGGTGAACACGCGGCAGGGATGGGGGTTGTGGCTGGAGGAAGGCAGGTGAGTGGACTGAGGACAGAGCGTTGTGTGGTGGGGGTTACATGGTAGGAGGGGGATGGGGAAGACCCAGTGGAATAGCCACTGAGGTCACCGGGGCTGGGGAGAAGGGCACTAGGACCCAGTTCCGTTAACAACAGAGTGGTGGGAGAAGTGAGCAACGTGGAGGCTTCAGGCCCGCTGCACAGTCCAGTCTGTAGGTGAGGCGACGGCTGCGGGCTGCTGGAGGGCGGTGGAATGTCGTGGGTCGGCGGGCCCGAAGATAGGAGTCCGCGGGCAGTGGAGTCGGGGTCGGCGGGCGATGCGTGGGTGGTCCCGGTGGGCGAGTGGTCGGTGTGGCGGCAAGAGTCTGAAGAAGGGTCTCGACCCGAAACGTCGCCTACCTCCTTCGCTCCTTAGATGCTGCTGCACCCGCTGAGTTTCTCCAGCTTTTTGTGTAACCCCCAAGTTACAGAGAAAGGTTGAACAAGTTAGGTCTTTATTCTTTGGAGCGCAGAAGGTTAAGGGGGGACTTGATTGAGGTCTTTAAAATGATGAGAGGGATAGACAGAGTTGACGTGGATAAGCTTTTCCCATTGAGGGTAGGGAAGATTCAAACAAGAGGGGCATGACACGAGAATTAAGGGACAGAAGTTTAGGGGTAACATGAGGGGGAACTTCTTTACTCAGAGAGTGGTGGCTGTGTGGAATGATCTTTCAGCAGAAGTGGTGGAGGCAGGATCGATTTTAACATTTAAAAGTAAAGTGGATAGCTATATGGACGGGAAGGGAATGGAGGGGTATGGTCTGAGTGCAGGTAGATGGGACTAGGGGAAAAGGGCCGAGAGGGCCTGTTTCCGTGCTGTAATTGTTATATGGTTATTATATGGTTATATGGTTAAATTGTAAATTGTCTCCAGTGTGTCGGATAGTGCTAGCGTAAGGGGTGATCGCTGGTCAGCAGGGACTCGGGGGGCCGAAGGGCCTGTTTCCGCGCTGTATCTCTGACGTCTGAAGTTTGAGATCTTTTTCTTGAGTTGAAATTGGCGCGAAGCAATGTTGAGATCTATATTCTGCACTCTGTATCTTCCCCTTTGCTCTAACTATTGGACTTGAGTTTGACAATTATACTCATGGAAACACAGGGAACTGCAGATGCCACTTTACCAAGGAAATACACAGAGTGCTGGAGTAACTCAGCGGGTCAGGCAGCATCTGTGGAGAACATGGATAGGTGACGTTTCACAGAGTGCTGGAGTAACTCAGCGGGTCAGGCAGCATCTGTGGAGAACATGGATAGGCGACGTTTCACAGAGTGCTGGAGCAACTCATAGAAACATAGAAACATAGAAAATAGGTGCAGGAGTAGGCCATTCGGCCCTTCGAGCCTGCACCGCCATTCAATGTGATCATGGCTGATCATCCAACTCAGTATCCCGTACCCGCCTTCTCTCCATACCCCCTGATCCCTTTAGCCACAAGTGCCACATCTAACGCCCTCTTAAATATAGCCAATGAACTGGCCTCAACTACCTTCTGTGGCAGAGAATTCCAGAGACTCACCACTCTCTGTGTAAAGAATGTTTTCCTCATTTCGGTCCTAAAGGAATTCCCCCTTATCCTTAGACTGTGACCCCTTGTTCTGGACTCCCCCAACATCGGGAACAATCTTCCAGCATCTAGCTTGTCCAACCCCTTAAGAATTTTGTAGGTTTCTATAAGATCCCCCCTCAATCTTCTAAATTCCATCGAGTACAAACCGAGTCTATCCAATCTTTCCTCATATGAAAGTCCTGACATCCCAGGAATCAGTCTGGTGAATCTTCTCTGTACCCCCTCTATGGCAAGGATGTCTTTCCTCAGATTTGGAGACCAAAACTGTACGCAGTACTCCAGGTGTGGCCTCACCAAAACCCTGTACAACTGCAGTAGAACCTCCCTGCTCCTATACTCAAATCCTTTCGCTATGAATGCTAACATACCATTTGCTTTCTTCACTGCCTGCTGCACCTGCATGCCTACTTTCAATGACTGGTGTACCATGACACCCAGGTCTCGTTGCATCTCCCCCTTACCTAATCTGCCACCATTCAGATAATAGTCTACCCTCATGTTTTTGCCACCAAAGTGGATAACCTCACATTTATCCACATTGTACTGCATCTGCCATGCATCTGCCCATTCACTCAGCCTATCCAAATCACCCTGCAGCCTCCAAGCATCCTCCTCACATCTAACTATACCCCCCAGCTTGGTATCATCTGCAAATTTGGAGATGTTGCATTGAATTCCCTCGTCCAAATCATTAATATATATTGTAAATAGCTGGGGTCCCAGCACTGAGCCTTGCGGCACCCCACTAGTCACTGCCTGCCATTCTGAAAAGGACCCGTTTACTCCTACCCTTTGCCTCCTGTCTGCTAGCCAGTTCTCTATCCACATCAATACTGAACCCCCAATACCGTGTGCTTTAAGTTTGTATGCTAATCTCTTATGCGGGACCTTGTCGAAAGCCTTCTGAAAGTCTAGATATAACACATCCACTGGTTCTCCCTTATCCACTCTACTAGTTACATCCTCGAAAAATTCTATCAGGTTTGCCAGACATGATTTACTTTTCGTAAATCCATGCTGACTTTGTCCAATGATTTCACCACTTTCCAAATGCGCTGCTATCCCATCTTTAATAACTGACTCTAGCAGTTTCCCCACTACCGATGTTAGACTAACTGGTCTGACTAACTCAGCGGGTCAGGCAGCATCTGTGGAGAACATGGATAGGTGACGTTTCACAGAGTGCTGGAGTAACTCAGCGGGTCAGGCAGCATCTGTGGAGAACATGGATAGGATCTTTGCAGGAAACTACATGGCAGATCGTGTGAGGGAAACCAAGAGCGATGGTGGCAGCGTATCTCCCCCAGGTCCGCGCTCGATTTTCACTCTGCCAGGTCCGTGTTTGAGCTCAACTCTGCCGGGTCTGCGCAAGGATAGCGAGCGCTGGTTTACAAAACTAGAATGAGGTAACGAATAAGGGGTCGGCCAGTAAGTAAGTAAGTAAGTAAATGTTATTTATAGAGCACGTTTAAATCAACTCGGCTTGAAACCAACGTGATTTACATGGAATAAATAATTGAGTTTCCGTACATCAATAGTATAATTAAAAAAAAGAAAAATGACACAACACATTATAGAATTCAACATGAACGTCCCCCCACAGCAGAATCTGACTGAGCTGTGGAAAAACCTCTTCACCCAGAGAGTTGTGAGTCTGTGGAATTCTCTGCCACAGAGGGCGGTGGAGGCCGGTTCTCTTGATGCTTTCAAGAGAAAGTTAGATAGGGCTCTTAAAGATAGCGGAGTCAGGGGATATGGGGAGAAGGCAGGAACGGGGTACTGATTGTGGATGATCAGCCGTGATCACATTGAATGACGGTGCTGGCTTGAAGGGCCGAATGGCCGACTCTTGCACCTATGTTTCTGTCTCCTCGCCCGTCCAACTTTATTCCCTGAGGTTTTTTGTAATATTTTACAATAATTTTATTCAAAAAATTAAATTAAACATACTACACGATCAAAGACTGCCTATGTACAAACAAACGCTCAACAAATGAATATAACGCCAACTTCATCAACAAAGCACTCGACCTCCCGTGGTGACCAGCGTTCATGGACGGCCTCCAGAGTCCCCGTGGACACCGCGTGTGTGTTCCCTCTCCAGGGACACGCGGGCACGGACGTAGGCCCGGAAAAGGGGCAGGCAGCCGACCCCGGTGTGGCCATCGACTACCCGCTGCCTGGACCCGCGAATGGCCGTCTTGGCCAGGCCCAGGAGCAGATGGACAGGGAGACCCCCTCCTCCCTTCCCTCCCTCCCGACCCTCCCCCCTCTGTACAGGGTGCCCAAAAATTAGCAATGTTACAAAATTTTGAGATTTAAAAAATCAAGTCTGTAATTTATCCCATCAGATAAAGAATAAAAAGTTTAATTTGACACCTAATTCACTTTCATATCTTCAGTATTAAACACATTATGGCAATTTTCATACTCGGAAATTAGCATCTTGTTCCCTATTGCTTTTCCATTTACTTAACACAAAAGCTGTGATCTAGGACAGTCAAAAGACCATAACTTTCTTAATAATGAAGAAAACTGAAATAAATTTTCAGTTATTATAGATTGAAGCATCTGAAACAAATATGAAAGAATCTTGCTTGGATGACCTGAAATAATTAGTTAGTTACCCAATTGTAGCTACTTGCAAGATTCAATTACTAGATCTAAACATCTATCTATTTCTTAAGAAAAAATTAACATTTTTAAATAGCCTAAGTGTTCAAATAACATTCATACAAGAATTCACAGTAGAACATGATTTTTAAATCTCATTGCCATGCATTTATAGGCCAAATGGAAGGAATTTAATGTTTAATTCCCGTAAATTAATGGGCATATAAATCATCTTGCGAGTGGGTTTTTGTGGAATGCGATCAATTGGAACATTGCGGTTGCAGTGAATTTAAACCACATATCGGCAGGAAAAATACTGCCGGTTCCTATGGGGAATAAATCACCGTTTTGCAATGTAAAATGTGGATTAAAGGCATCTTAAGAAACACTTTTATACATAAAATAAATGGCTTTCCTTTACCTGTCCTGTACGTGATATCCTCCCCGTTGTCGGCTTTAGAAACTGATTTTTAAATTACTCCAGCGCTGAACTTGTCGGCCGATTAAAAAAAAAAAAAATCACAGAACGGCAGTCGGACCAATTCTTCAGCAAAAGCTTGCACTCAGAGTAAAAGTATATTTAGGACAGGTAGGAGAAACACCGCATTTTAACCCCCCCCCCCCCCACCCCCACCCCCTGCAAAGGCGTCGAAGTCGTGCACACCACCAGTGGCTGAACTACAGCGCCGCGGAAGGTAAATTTTGTAACAAAGCTACAAATATCAGGAGTGTGGGGCTAAAATATAGCCAACACTTGAGGAGCAGCCCCTTCAGATCGTCGAACAGCGGCTGCAACCTCTCACACTGCACGTACACGTGGAACACGGTCTCTTCCTCGCCGCAGAAGTGGGAGCCTCCCACAGCCGACCTCAAGGGTGCGGTGGGCCAGACCCCGGTTCCCTCTTCTCTCCTCCTGGTCCCCCCCCCCCTGTATTTGTTCAGTTTACAAATTGAACACACACGCAGTCGTCAGAATCTCATTGGCACTTTTATTGTCACAGGTGTGACACTGCAATTATATTTGTGATTACAAACAGTCCAGTAGAGTATTACCGTACCCCAGGTCAGCAAGCTTACATAAACAGTCTACTGATCCTGTAAGCAAGGGGTGCCATTCACCAAAGTCCACACTCTCATAGAGTCATAGAGTGATAGATAGTGTGGGAATAGGCCCTTCGGCCCAACTTGCTCACCCCAGACAACATGTCCCATCTACACTAGTCCCACCTGCCTGCATTTGGCCCATATCCCTCTAAACCTGTCCTATCTATGTACCTGATCAAAATGTGTCCTAAATGTTGCGATAGTAACTGCCTCAACTACCTCCTCTGGCAGCTCATTCCATACACCTACCACCCTTTGCATGAAAACGTTACCTGCTCCGATTTATATTAAATCTTTCCCCTCACCTTAAACCTATTAGATAATAGACAATAGGTGCACGAGTAGGCCATTCAGCCCTTCGAGCAAGCACCACCATTCACTGTGTTCATGACTGATCATCCCCAATCAGTACCCCCCGTTCCTGCCTTCTCCCCATAGCCCCTGACTCCGCTATCTTTAAAAGCTCTATCTAACTCTCTCTTGAAAGCCTCCAGAGAATTGGTCGCCACTGCCTTCTGAGGCAGAGAATTCCACAGGTTCACAACTCTCTGAGTGAAAAAGTGTTCCCTCATCTACGCTCTAAATGGCTTACCCCTTATTCTTAAACTGTGGCCTCTGGTTCTGGACTATCCCAATATCAGGAACATGCTTCCTGCCTCTAGCATGTCCAATCCCTTAACAATCTTATGTGTTTCAATTACATTTTCTCTCATCCTTCCAAATTCGTGTGTATACAAGCCCAGCTGCTCCACTCCATCAACATATGACAGTCCCGCCATCCCGGAAATTAACCTGGTGAACCTACGCTGCACTCCCTCAATAGCAAGAATGTCCTTCCTCCAATTTGGAGACCAAAGCTGCACACAATACTCCAGGTGTGGCCTCACTAGAGCCCTTTACAAATGCAGAAGGACCTTGTTCCTCCTATACTCAACTCCTCTTGTTATGAAGGCCAATATGCCATTCGCTTTCTTCACTGCCTGCTGTACCTGCATGCCTACTTTTTCAGAGCTATTCTTATGAGCCGTGCCTGTCCAGGATTCTTGCAGTCCTAACTGGTGTCCAGGATTCATTGATCCCACCCAGCCTCTTCCCCTCTCAGGATTCCATGACTTCCCAAAAATCAGGTGTCCAGAGGATAATCTGCAAATCCTCAAGTTCCTATAGAGGGAGAAAATGCCACCAGAGGGGAGGGAAGAGAAAGAGGAGACTTCTTACCCTACGGGGCAGTGAACTATCTTTAGGGTTTAGTCTAAAGCTTTCTTGTTACATTCTCTCCAGTCTGCAGAAAGACTATATAGATTAGGGTGGCCACGGTGGCACAGCGGTAGAGTTGCTGCCTTACAGCGAATACCCGGAGACCCGGGTTCGATCCCGACTACAGGTGCTGTCTATATGGAGTTTGGACGTTCTCCCCGTGACCTGCGTGGGGTTTCTCAGAGATCTTCGGAATCCAAAGACGTGCATGTTTGTAGGTTAATTGGCTTGGTGTAAATGTAAAAAATGTCCCTAGTGGGTGTAGGAGATAGTGTTAGTGTGCGGGGATCGCTGGTCGGCGCGGACCCGGTGGGCCGGAGGGCCTGTTTCCATGCTGTATCTCTGAACTAAGCTGAACTAAACAACACATGATCACAATCAAGCCGTCCACAGTGTACGGATACAGAATAAAGGGAATAGCATGTATTAGTGCAAGATAAAGTGCTAGATTTTTTTGGGGGGGGTTTTTTGTTTATTTTCGTTAGACGCAAGTACAATAGTGTGGTACATAAGTACCTAATACATACATACATACATATTTCCATTCTTGTACAACTTCATAGTTTTGATTTAATAATAAAAGAACAGTGGAAGAAAAAAGAAATAAAGAGTGTCGGAATAGATAGACAAGCGAGTAGGAACAGAGAGCAAATGAAATAAAGGGCATGTAGGAGAAGCTGAAAAGATTGAAATAGATGGAGAAAGTAAAGAAAAGAGAGATTAGGAGAGATCTACCTATTTCGTATTTTTGCCCGTCCGTCACCCGGTTCTAAACCATTTAATTTCTGAGGTTATGTTATGTTGCACCATATGCTTGCAAAAAGTTGATAAAAGGAGACCAAGTCTTTGAGAATTGGTCTACTTTGCCTAGTAGGGGAAATCTCATTTCTTCAAGATGAAGCGTTTCAGGCATGTTTGAAATCCACATTTTGAATGTTGGCGTGGTTGCGTTTTTCCAAAATTTGAGTATAAGTTCTTTTGCTGTTATTAGACCATAATTAAGAAAAGCTTCTTGGAATATAGTTAGTTTACTTCCCTCTTCCATTGATCCAAAGATAATCAGTTCTGTATTGGGGTTTAATTTTGTGTTAAATAGTTTTGTAAAAATTCCAAAAATTTCATTCCAAAATGTATACAGTTTTATACACGAGACAAAGGAATGTGTTATAGTGGCATTTTGAGTAAGACATTTGTCACAGATGGGGGAAACATTTGGGAATATTTTATTCAGTCTAGTTTTAGAATAATATAATCTATGTAAAATTTGAAATTGAATTAGGTTATGTCTTACATTAATTGAACATTTATTTACATATAATAGATTTTTTTCCCATCTATCGTTAGGAAGTTTTATCAATAACTCTTGTGATAAAGCCTAGTTAAGTGCAATTAAAAATAGACCCGGGATCTCTAAAGAAGTAGATGGGAGGTCAGGACCGCTCTCGAGTTGATGAGAGGGCGGTTCAGTTGCCTGATAACAGCCGGGTAGAAACTGTCGCTGAATCTGGAGGTGTGCGTTTTCACACTTCTGCACCTCTTGCCTGATGGGAGAGGGGAGTGACCGGGGGTGAGACTGGTCCTTGATGATGCTGCTGGCCTTGCCGAGGCGGCGTGAGGTGTAGATGGAGTCGATGGAAGGGGGGTTGGTTTGTGCGATGGTCTGGGCTGCTGGCCTTGCCGAGGCAGCGTGAGGTGTAGATGGAGTCGATGGAAGGGAGGTTGGTTCGTGTGATGGTCTGGGCTGCTGGCCTTGCCGAGGCAGCGTGAGGGGTAGATGGAGTCGATGGAAGGGGGGTTGGTTCGTGTGATGGTCTGGGCTGCTGGCCTTGCCGAGGCAGCGTGAGGGGTAGATGGAGTCGATGGAAGGGAGGTTGGTTTGTGCGATGGTCTGGGCTGCTGGCCTTGCCGAGGCAGCGTGAGGTGTAGATGGAGTCGATGGAAAGGGGGTTGGTTTGTGCGATGGTCTGGGCTGCTGGCCTTGCCGAGGCAGCGTGAGGGGTAGATGGAGTCGATGGAAGGGGGGTTGGTTTGTGCGATGGTCTGGGCTGCTGGCCTTGCCGAGGCAGCGTGAGGTGTAGATGGAGTCGATGGAAGGGAGGTTGGTTTGTGTGCCTGACGGTCTGGGCTGCGTCTACATCTCTCTGCAATTTCTTGCGGTCTTGGGCAGAGCTGTTCCCAAAACCGTGCTGTGATGCATCCCGGATAAAATGCTTTCCACGGGGCATCCGGGAGAGATCCTTTCTTGATCATTGCTTCGATGTGGCTGGTCTGGGACAGGTTGCTGGTGATAATAACTTGTAAGAGGACACTCGATGCCTGGGAGACTAGGACTCACGCAGCCTGGACAACTGGGCAATGAAGTAGGACTCACACAGTCTGGACAACTGGACAATGAAGTAGGACTCATGAAGCCTGGACATGGACAATGAAATATGACTAACGCTGTCTGGACAACTGGACAATTGGACAATGAACTCGGACTCACGCAGCCTGGACAACTGGACAATGAAGTAGGACTCACGCAGCCTGGACAACTGGACAATGAAGTAGGACTATCGCAGTCTGGACAACTGGACAATTGGACAATGAACTCGGACTCACGCAGCCTGGACGATTGGACAAATCGTCAGTGGGTTCCCTGAAGCCGAGACGTTGAAGAAGGGGAGGAGCCCCCCCTCGAACGTACAATCGCGGAAGGAGTGGAGGTGAGAACCAGTGCTGTCATCACAGAACAGGACCTTGCCCTCGTTGTAGTCAAGGTATACACCGATCATCTGGATCTGCTCCTGGGTGGCTGGGTGGATGGAGATCCGGGTGGAATTGGCGTCGTTGACCCTGAACATCTTCTGGTGGCACCCGATGGACCAGACCCCTCCCTCGGGGATCAGCGAGCCCCTCGCGCTCTTCTCCGCCTTTTTGGAGGCAACTCCCAGGTCCCATTCGGAGTTGCTGTCCACCTTCACCACCCAGTAGAGCCTGCCAGAGGTGATCCCTTCCTCATCTCCGAGTGGTGGCTTCCCCATCACTGAGAGGACGGGGTCCAACCCCCCACTGTCTCCAGAAGTGATCGACTGCCCCTTGACACAGCGCACGGTGACCAGGTCAGGTGATACCTGGAGCATCGGGTGGGCAGTGTCGGGGTCCAGAGACACAGCAACTGAAAGAGTCAACAGAGGCGGCGTTCAGGTTAAGGACATAGAATTAGAGACAATAGGTGCAGGAGGAGGCTGGGACCATCACAACATTTCCAAGTCATTTAGACAGGTACATGGATAGGACAAGTTTAGATGGATAAGGGCCAAACACGGGCAGGTAGTATTTAGTGTAGGTGGGGCATGTGGGTCAGCATGGGCAGGTGGGACTAGTGTAGAGGGAGTGCAGCGTAGGTTCACCAGGTTAATCCCCGGGATGGCGAGACTGTCACATGCTGAGAGAATGGCGCCGCTGGACTTGTACACTCTGGAGTTTAGAGAAGGGATCTCATTGAAACATATATGATTATTAAGGGATTGGACACGCTAGAGGCAGGAAACATGTTCCCGATGTTGGGGGAGTCCAGAACCAGGGGTCACACAGTTTAAGAATAAGTGGTAGGCCATTTAGAACGGAGATGAGGAAACACTTGTTCACCCAGAGAGTTGTGAGTCTGTGGAATTCTCTGCCTCAGAGGGTGGTGGAGGTCGGTTCTCTGGATGCTTGCAAGAGAGAGCTAGATAGGGCTCTTAAAGATAGCGGAGTCACGGGATATGGGAGAAGGCAGGAACGGGGTACTGATTGTGGATGATCACCCATGATCACAGTGAATGGCGGTGCTTGCTTGAAGGGCTGAATGGCCTACTCTTGCACCTATTGTCTCTTGACATGTTGGTCAGTGTGGGCAGGTAGTACTTAGTGTGGGTGGGGCATGTGGGTCAGCATGGGCAAGTTGGGCCGAAGGGCCTGTTCCTTTGCTGTATGATTCTATGAAAGTCACTAAAACAGTTGAGCAGAGACTTGGTGAGCAGCAGATCTTACCGGCAGCGTTTCTGATTCTGTCCATGCCTGAAAGTGCAAGGAAGACAGATTCATGTAAATGAATTCAGTGTGATTACAATCTGTAAACACCTGTAGGCAGGTATGCCATGTCTTTGACCCATGAGGTCTAACAGCACCAATCCTGAAACTTACCAGCTTTGGGGACAATCCGAATCCTTCCTGAAAGACAAGAGACCAATTATTAGAGGATTGACACAAAAAGCTGGAGTAACTCAGCGGGTCAGGCAGCATCTGTGAAGAACATGGATAGGTGACGTTTCACAGAGTGCTGGAGTAACTCAGCGGGTCAGGCAGCATCTGTGTGGAGAACATGGATAGGTGACATTTCACAGAGTGCTGGAGTAACTCAGCGGGTCAGGCAGCGTCTGTGGAGAACATGGATAGGTGACGTTTCACAGAGTGCTGGAGTAACTCAGCGGGTCAGGCAGCATCTGTGGAGAACACGGATAGGTGACGTTTCACAGAGTGCTGGAGTAACTCAGCGGGTCAGGCAGCATCTGTGGAGAACATGGACAGGTGACGTTTCACAGAGTGCTGGAGTAACTCAGCGGGTCAGGCAGCATCTGTGGAGAACATGGATAGGTGACGTTTCACAGAGCGCTGGAGTAACTCAGCGGGTCAGGCAGCATCTGTGGAGAACATGGATAGGTGACGTTTCACAGAGTGCTGGAGTAACTCAGCGGGTCAGTCAGCATCTGTGGAGAACATGGATAGGTGACGTTTCACAGAGTGCTGGGGTAACTCCACGGGTCAGAAGGACATCCTTGTGATTGAGGGCGTGCAGTGTAGGTTCACAAGATTGATCCCTGGGATGGCGGGACTGTCATATGAGGAAAGATTGAAAAGACTAGGCTTGTATTCACTGAAGTTTAGAAGGATAAGGGGGCATCTTATAGAAACATAAAATTATAAAAGGACTGGACAAGCTAGATGCAGGAAATATGGTCCCAATGTTGGGCAAGTCCAGAACCAGGGGCCACAGTCTTAGAATAAAGGGGAGGTCATTTAAGACTGAGGTGAGAAAAAACGTTTTCACCCAGAGAGTTGTGAATTTGTGGAATTCCCTCCCACAGAGGGCAGTGGAGGCCAAGTCAGTGGATGGACTTAAGAGAGGGTTAGATAGAGCTCTAGGGGCTAGTGGAGTCAAGGGATATGGGGAGAAGGCAGGCACGGGTTATTGATAGGGGATGATCAGCCATGATCACAATGCATGGTGGTGCTGGCTCGAAGGGCCCAATGGCCTCCTCCTGGACCTATGCTTCTATGTTAGGCAGCATCTCTGGAGAGAAGGAATGGGTGACGTTTCAGATCAGGACCCTTCTTCAGACCAGTTAGGGAGAAGGAAAAATAGATATATAGACGGTGATGTGGAGAGATAAAGAACAATGAATGAAAGATATGCAAAAAAAGTGATGATGATACAGGAAACAGGCCATTGTAGGCGTTTGCTGGATGAGAACGACAAGCTGGTGCGACTTGGGTGGGGGAGGGATAGAGAGAGGGAATGCCGGGGCTATCTGGTTGGGGAAGTCAATGTTCATACCACTGGGCTGAAAACTGCCCAAGAGAAATATGACGGGTTAGAGGGAGGGAGGGGCGGAACACGCACACGCGCGCACACACACACACACACACACACACACACGCACACACACACAGAGGCAGATGCACACACACACACACAGAGGCGCACACACACACACAGGTGCACACACACACAGAGGCGCACACACACACACACAGAGGCAGATGCACACACACGGAGGCGCACACACACACGGAGGCGCACACACACACGGAGGCGCAAACACACACACACGGAGGCGCACACACACACGGAGGCGCACACGCACACACACACACACACGGAGGCGCACACACACACGGAGGCGCAAACACACACACACGGAGGCACACACACACGGAGGCACACACACACACACAGGCACAGAGGCGCACACACACACGGAGGCGCACACACACACGGAGGCGCACACACAAACACACAGAGGCGCGCACACACACACAGGCACACACACACACACAGAGGCACACACACACACACACAGGCACACACACAAGCACACACACACACAGAGGCAAACATACACACACACACGGAGGCACGCACACACGGGCACACACACACAGAGGCAGATGCACACACACACACACGAGAGGGGAGAGGGAGAGGGGCAGAGAGAAACAAACTGTTGATCAGCATCTTACCCAGATCATAATGCAATGTATCTGTACCAAAACAAAGAGACAGAGGTTACTCAGCGCCTCTCCCTGCTCCCCTCCGGCACCACCCATCCCCCCCCCCCCCCTTCTCTCCCTGCAGCCCTCCCCTCCCTCCTCTCCCTCCCATCCCTTCCCCTCCTCCTACTCGGGATCGAGTCCGGACACACGGAGCAGGAGAGCCGGCCGCGACAGGGCTGCTCGGCGGCTCGATACATCGAGCGGATACGCCGAGGCCAATCCTATCTCGATGGGCCGAATGCCCACCTCCTGCGCCTGTTGTCTATAAGTGTGAACCTTCAGCCTTGTGACAGGCGAGGTGGGAGGGGGGTGGCTTCTCAGAAAGCACCATGTTCCCGATGTTGGGGGAGTCCAGAACCAGGGACCACAGTTTAAGACTAAGGGGTTGGCCATTTAGAACGGAGATGAGGAAACACTTTTCCACCCAGAGAGTTGTGAGTCTGTGGAATTCTCTGCCTCAGAGGGTGGTGGAGGCCAGTTCTCTGGATACTTTCAAAAGAGAGCTAGATAGGGCTCTTAAAGATAGCGGAGTCAGGGGATATGGGGAGAAGGCAGGAACGGGGTACTGATTGGGGATGATCAGTCATGATCACATTGAATGGCTGTGCTGGCTCGAAGGGCCGAATGGCCTCCTCCTGCACCTATTGTCTAATTGTCTATAACCTAGTATCCCGGGATTGAGAAATCATTGGGCAGCTAACTTGCAAAAACTCCTGTATTGGGTGAATGATGATTGCGACCACCTACTGACCTGGGTACACATGGAAAAGGCGAGTTCACGTCTCCCGTTGCGGTCTGTTCTATGCTCCAAACTCCCCATTTCTACAACATCTGTGGGTGCAGGCCCAATTGCTTCCCTCTCCCTCAAGATATGGAGTCAACTCAGGAAAAACTTCGGTTTACAAGGCCCTTCCATCTTGACCCCACTGCTTAAAAATCACATCTTTGAACCTTCAAGTGCAGACTCTGCATTCAAAACCTGGCATAGTAATGGTATCAGTAGCATCAGAAACCTATACAAGGATGGCATTTTGTCGTCCAACTACAGCCTCCAAAACTCCCACCTTTTCCGTTTTTTCCAGATATGGGATTTTGTGAAGAAGAAATTCCCTCACTTCCCAAATCGCCCCCCTGAAACCCTGACCGATTCCATCCTAGCTCTGGATCCCAACCGGAAGAAATGCATCTTTTTTTTGTATAACTTGTTAGGGCCGGTAATATTGAATCCTCATACCTCATTAAATGCTGCATGGGAGGGCGAGCTGAATATGAAACTAACAGCCCAGCAATGGGACTCTGCCTTGGATTTGATCCATTCTTCCTCCATATGTGCCCGTCATGGCCTAATCCAATGCAAAGTCCTTCACAAAGTCCACTACACAAATGCAAGATTATCTCGAATATACCCCGCAGTCAAGCACACCTGCAACAGATGTAATCAATCCCCTGCCAACCATAGCCATATGTTTTGGTCTTGCCCCTAAGCGTGGCAGCCTTTTGGAGAGAGTGCCTTTCGACGTGATAAGCAGAGCCTATGGCCAGACTCTTCCTCCAAACCCACTGTCAGCTATTTTTGGTACTCCTCCCAACACCGACCTCTCTGTTGCGTTGAAGCGGGTCCTGGCTTTTACAACCTTGTTTAGCCCGGAGACTGATCTTGCTTAACTGGAGGCTTACCTGTCCCCCGACACACGCCCCGCTGGATCAAGGAGGTGCTCTACAATTTGAAGCTTGAAAAACTTAGGTTTTTCTCTCAAAGGCTCTGCCAAGACATTCCTAGATACACGGAACCAGGCACGTGCCGTGAGTAATTACTCAGGGTAGGCACTCAGTCCCGCTTTTAAAAATTAAACCGCGCATGCGCAGATTGGTCTCTCTGTTAAATAAATAAATAAATTTTAAAAAAGCAGTGACATTTCATTTGCCCTTCCTAGGCTTCCTAGTCCTAGACCAATTGGGGGACCAGTTCCCTTTCACAGTGTGTGGAGAGTCAGGGGTAAAGTTGTGGGGAGGGCACGAGAGTTGAGAAGGAGGGTGTCGGGGGATTACTGCCAGTAAACTCACTCACTCACAACTACCGTAGCTCTCCGGGCGCGAAGCCACGCACTGTAGCTGGGGATAGAAGCAGCTCGGGGAGCTCCGAGCGGCCACCGGGACCCAACAGCAGAACTGGCCGCCACTTCAGCGCCTTCTGCCGGCACCGCTCACCTTTGGCAGTGCTCTCTGTCGGAACACCTGTCACCTGCCGTTCGCCGACTTCGCTCATGTCATCGGCTTCCTGCAAATCCTTAAATTCCCACAGGTGCTAAGATGGCGGCTGGTTCCGCTGTCCAGCCCGGCGGTCCGCTCAGCCACACGAGTTACTTCTCACACTCTCCCCCCCCCCCCCCGGCCTCAATGCGGTGGCATTCCACGCCTCCGTGCAAGGAGCGTCGCAAGTGGCATTATTCCAATCCCCCTCATTCTTAATATTAGTGCCCTCCCCGCAACTTTACCCCGG
>OY740805.1:40211474-40223260 GCA_963514005.1 Raja brachyura | reverse complement strand
ACTCTGCCCCCTCGCCCCCCGCCCTGGAGCAGCGTGTCCCCGCCGGTCGGGTCCTCTACCTGAGCGAGGCTGGCGATGAAAGGCCAGGAGGAGCAGCAGTCGGGACGCGCTGTCTGTAGCCCTCATGTTGGACGGAGTGGCTGGCGCCTCTGCCTCGTAGCCCGGACTCACACCCTGTGCTCCGGCCCCGGGACCCCGCCGAGGCTCACCCTCCCTGCCTCGGGACCCGCCGAGGCTCACCACCGCTGCCCCGGCTCCTCCGAGACTCACACCCACACCCCCCTCCTCCTCACCCAGCCCCGGCAGCGTGGGACTGGCTCCAGGACTCCAGCCCGCGTAGGAGGGAGGGGAGGAGGGAGAAGCAATGGGAGAGGAGATGGGGGGGGGGGGGGGGAAGCGAGGGGGAGGAGAGAGCAGGGAAGGGGAGGGGAAGGGGGCAGCGGAGGCTGCCAGCGCCCGGGCAGAGTCCCGGACCGCCGTTCGGCCCCTCTCCCAGCTTCTAGCAACGTGGAGAGCTCCGTCTGTGCACCGCTCCCCCCCCCCCTCTCTCTCTCTCTAGCGACCCCCCTCTCTCCCCCCCCCCCTTCCTGCCCCTCTCCACCCTCACCCTCTCTCACCCCCCTCCCCCGCCAACACACCCCATCCTCTCCCCTCTCCCTCTCCCCCCAACGCTGGAGCCGGCACCCGGGCGCGATCATCCATAGCTCTCGGTTTGGACTGCAGACGGACACAAAATGCTGGAGTAACTCGGCGGGACAGGCAGCATCTGTGGAGAGAAGGAATTGGGTGAGGTTTCGGGACTGGGAGACACAGAGACAAGGAAGGGTTAGGTGTGAAAAGAAGTCATCAAAGAGGAATCATAGAAAATAGGTGCAGGAGTAGGCCATTCGGCCCTTCGAGCCTGCACCGCCATTCAATATGACCACGGCTAATCATCCAACTCAGTATCCTGTACCTGCCTTCTCCCCATATCCTCTGACTCCGCTATTTTTAAGAGCTCTAACTCTCTCTTGAAAGCATCCAGAGAACCGCCCTCCACCACCCTCTGAGGCAGAGAATTCCACAGATTCACAACTCTCTGGGTGAAAAAGTGTTTCCTCATATCCGTTCTAAATGGCTTACCCCTTATTCTTAAACTGTGCCCCTGGTTCTGGACTCCCCCAACATCGGGAACATGTTTCCTGCCTCTGGCGTGTCCAAACCCTTAATCAGTTGATATGTTTCAATAAGATCCCCTCTCATCTTTCTAAACTCCAGAGTGTACAAGCCCAGCTGCTCCTGTCCCGCCATCCCAGGATTTAACCTTGTGAACCTACGCTGCACTCCCTCAATAGCAAGAATGTCCTTCCCCAAATTGGAGACCAAAACTGCAAACAATCCTCCAGGTGTGGTCTCACTAGGGCCCTGTACAACTGTAGAAGGACCTCTTTGCTCCTATACTCAACTCCTCGTGTTATGAAGGCCAACATGCCATTCACTTCTTCACTGCCTGCTGTACCTGCATGCCTACTTTCATAGACTGATGAACAAGGACCCCCAGATCCCGTTGTACTTCCCATTTTCCCAACTGGAGACCATTTCGATAAAAATCAGCCACGCATCTGCCCACTCCCCCAACCTGTCCAAGTCAACCTGCATCCTCATAGCATCCTCCTCACAGTTCACACTGCCACCCAGCTTTGTGTCATCTGCAAATTTGCTAATGTTACTTTGAATCCCTTCATCTAAATCATTGATGTATATTGTAATATAGCCTTATGGTACCCTACTAGTCACTGCCTGCCATTATTATCTAAATGTTGGCCGATTAGGAAAGGGGAGATGCAGCGCGACCTGGGTGTTATGGTACACCAGTCATTGAAAGAAGGCATGCAGGTGCAGCAGGCTGTGAAGAAAGCGAATGGTATGTTAGCTTTCATAGCAAAAGATTTGAGTATAGGAGCAGGCAGGTTCTACTTCAGCTGTATAGGGTCTTGGTGAGACCACACCTGGAGTATTGCGTACAGTTCTGGTCTCCAAATCTGAGGAAGGACATTATTGCCATAGAGGGAGTGCAGAGAAGGTTCACCAGACTGATTCATAGGATGTCAGGACTGTCTTATGAAGAAAGACTGGATAGACTCGGTTTATACTCTCTAGAATTTAGGAGATTGAGAGGGGATCTTATAGAAACGTACAAAATTCTTAAGGGGTTGGACAGGCTAGATGCAGGAAGATTGTTCCCGATGTTGGGGAGGTCCAGGACAAGGGGTCACAGCTTAAGGATAAGGGAGGAAATCCTTTAGGACCGAGAGTGAGAAGGACTTTTTTCACACAGAGAGTGGTGGGTCTCTGGAATTCTCTGCCACAGAGGGTAGTTGAGGCCAGTTCATTGGCTATATTTAAGAGGGAGTTAGATGTGCCCTTGTGGCAAAGGGGATCAGAGGGTATGGAGAGAAGGCAGGTATGGGATACTGAGTTGGATGATCAGCCGTGATCATATTGAATGGCGGTGCAGGCTCGAAGGGCACGAATGGCCTACTCCTGCACCTAATTTCTATGTTTCTATGTTCTATTCTGAAAGGGGCCCATAATCCATCTCTTTGTTTCCTGTCTGCCAACCAATAGATCGTTGTTAGCTCGGGGAAGCTGGCAGCGAAGCATACAGAGATAAAATGTAATCAGGAGGACAGTCTGGTGGGAGAACTGGGGAGGGGGAGGGGGAGGGAAAGCAAGGGCTATCTGAAGTTAGAGAAGTCAATGTTCATACCGCTGGGTGTAAACTACCCAAGCAGAAATATGAGGTGCTGATCCTCCAATTTACACTGGGCCTCACTTGTCATGAACACTGAGGTTCAGTCAAAGGCTTTTTTGTTGAAAACGTCACCTATCCATGTTCTCCACAGATGCTGCCTGACCCGCTGAGTTACTCCAGCACTCTGTGAAACGTCACCTATCCATGTTCCCCACAGATGCTGCCTGACCCGCTGAGTTACTCCAGCACTCTAGTGTCTATTTTCTCTTCACCCATCTGCCCAAGCCCACCCTCCCCCCTTCCTTTCCTATTTTCCTTTCCACCCATAAACCTCTCTCTGCCTTTACATTTCACTCCTCTTTCAAATCTGCTCCACTTATATACATGCATTTATCTTCTTAACATTTTAGTCACAGAGTGATACTGTGTGGAAACAGGCCCTTCAGCCCAACTTGCCCACACTGGCCAACATGCCCCATCTACACTAGTCACAGAGTGATACAGTGTGGACACGGGCCCTTCCTTCAGCCCAACTTGCCCACACCGGCCAACATGCCCCATCTTACACTAGTCACAGAATGATACAGTGTGGAAACAGCCTTCCTTCAGCCCAACTTGCCCACACCGGCCAACATGCCCCCATCTACACTAGTCACAGAGTGATACAGTGTGGGAAACAGGCCCTTCCTTCAGCCCAACTTGCCCACACCGGCCACCATGCCCCATCTACACTAGTCACAGAATGATACAGTGTGGAAACAGGCCCTTCCTTCAGCCCAACTTGCCCACACCGGCCAACATGCCCCATCTACACTAGTCACAGAGCGATACAGTGTGGAAACAGGCCATTCAGCCCAACTTGCGCACACTGGCCAACATGCCCCATCTACACTAGTCACAGAGTGATACAGTGTGGAAACAGGCCCTTCCTTCAGCCCAACGTGCCCACACCGGCCAACGTGCCCCATCTACATCTAGTCACAGAGTGATACAGTGTGGAAACAGGCCCTTCGGCCAACTTGTCCACAACGGCCAACGTGCCCCCATCTACACTAGTCACAGAGTGATACAGTGTGGATACAGGCCCTTCAGCCCAACTTGTCCACAACGGCCAACATGCCCCATCTACACTATTCCCACTCACACGAGTTTGGCCCATATCCATCTAAATCTGTCCTATCCATGTACGTGTCTAAATGTCTCTTAAACATTAGGATAGTCCCAGCCTTAACTACCTCCTCTGGCAGCTCGTTCCATACACCCAGCACCCTTTGTGTGAAAAAGCTACGTCTCCTGTTAATTTCTGAAATATTGGTCATACATTTGGTGCACAAATGCTCCAAAATAAGGCTTGGAATGCATCAAGGAGCATCTAAAACCCCTGGACCCTGGCATCGAGGGACTTCACGCTTCCCGCTCGTGATGTGCGCAGAGACGCACATTATTTCACATTCATTTTTTTGTAATCCTGTCATGCCACCCCCCTTTTTGAAAAGCTTCGTACGGCCTGTCCAGGATCTCCAGTGAGGGAGATAATAGATCAGAACTGCTCTCTCTGTGGTGGAGGAAGGCACTGCAGATGCTGGTTTACACCGAAGATAGACACAGAGTGCTGGAGTAACTCAGCGGGTCAGGCAGCATCTGTGGAGAACATGGATAGGTGACGTTTCACAGAGTGCTGGAGTCACTCAGCGGGTCAGGCAGCATCTGTGGAGAACATGGATAGGTGACGTTTCACAGAGTGCTGGAGTCACTCAGCGGGTCAGGCAGCATCTGTGGAGAACATGGACAGGTGACGTTTCACAGAGTGCTGGAGTAACTCAGCGGGTCAGGCAGCATCTGTGGAGAACAGGGATAGGTGATATTTCAGCTCGGGACCCTTCTTCAGACTGAAAAGGGGCGAGAAAAGACCAGGACGAGTTTCTGCAGCGGGTCCAGTGTTACATTTCCTGGAGTTTAAGGTCTGAAGAAGGGTCCCGGCCGGGAATTCCTTTAGGACCGAAATGAGGAAAACATTCTTTACACAGAGAGTGGTGAGTCTCTGGAATTCTCTGCCACAGAAGGTAGTTGAGGCCAGTTCATTGGCTATATTAAGAGGGCGTTAGATGTGGCACTTGTGGCTAAAGGGATCAGGGGGTATGGAGAGAAGGCAGGTACGGGATACTGAGTTGGATGATCAGCCATGATCACATTGAATGGCAGTCCAGGCTCGAAGGGCCGAATGGCCTACTCCTGCACCTAATTTCTATGTTTCTATGTTTCTATGACCTGCTGAGTTACTCCAGCACTCTGTGAAACGTCACCTATCCATGTTCTCCACAGATGCTGCCTGACCCGCTGAGTTACTCCAGCACTTTGTGTCTATTTTCTCTTCACCCATCTGCCCAAGCCCACCCTCTCCCCTCCTTTCCTATGTTCCTTTCCACCCATAAACCTCTCTCTGCCTTTACATTTCACTCCTCTTTCAAATCTGCTCTACTTATATACATGCATTTTTGTTCTTAAAATTTTAGTCACAGAATGATGCAGTGTGGAAACAGGCCCTTCCTGTGGCCCAACTTGCCCACACCGGCCAACATGCCCCATCTACACTAGTCACAGAGCGATACAGTGTGGAAACAGGCCCTTCAGCCCAACTTGCCCACACCGGCCAACATGCCCCATCTACACTAGCCACAGAATGATGCAGTGTGGAAACAGGCCATTCAGCCCAACTTGTCCACACCGGCCAACATGCCCCAGCTACACTAGTCACAGAGTGATACAGTGTGGATACAGGCCCTTCAGCCCAACTTGCCCACACCGGCCAACATGCCCCATCTACACTAGTCCCACTCACACGAGTTTGGCCCATATGCATCTAAATCTGTCCTATCCATGTACATGTCTAAATGTCTCTTAAACATTAGGATAGTCCCAGCCTTAACTACCTCCTCTGGCAGCTCGTTCCATACACCCAGCACCCTTTGTGCGAAAAAGCTTCGTCTCCTGTTAATTTCTGAAATATTGGTCATACATTTGGTGCACAAATGCTCCAAAATAAGGCTCGGAATGCATCAAGGAGCATGTAAAACCCCTGGGCCCTGGCATCGAGGGACTTCACGCTTCCCGCTCGTGATGTGTGCAGCACGCACATTATTTGACATTCATTTTTTTGTAATCCTGTCATGCCATCCCCCTTTTTGAAAAGCTTCGTACGGGCCTGTCCAGGATCTCCAGTGAGGAAGATAATAGATCAGAACTGCTCTCTGGTGGTGGAGGAAGGCACTGCAGATGCTGGTTTACACCGAAGATAGACACAGAGTGCTGGAGTAACTCAGCGGGTCAGGCAGCATCTGTGGAGAACATGGATAGGTGACGTTTCACAGAGTGCTGGAGTAACTGAGCGGGTCAGGCAGCATCTGTGGAGAACATGGATAGGTGACGTTTCACAGAGTGCTGGAGTAACTCAGCGGGTCAGGCAGCATCTGTGGAGAACATGGACAGGTGACGTTTCACAGAGTGCTGGAGTAACTCAGCGGGTCAGGCAGCATCTGTGGAGAACAGGGATAGGTGATATTTCAGCTCGGGACCCTTCTTCAGACTGAAAAGGGGCGAGAAAAGACCAGGACGAGTTTCTGCAGCGGGTCCAGTGTTACATTTCCTGGAGTTTAAGGTCTGAAGAAGGGTCCCGGCCGGGAATTCTTTTAGGACCGAAATGAGGAAAACATTCTTTACACAGAGAGTGGTGAGTCTCTGGAATTCTCTGCCACAGAAGGTAGTTGAGGCCAGTTCATTGGCTATACTTAAGAGGGCGTTAGATGTGGCCCTTGTGGCTAAAGGGATCAGGGGGTATGGAGAGAAGGCAGGTACGGGATACTGAGTTGGATGATCAGCCATGATCATATTGAATGGCGGTGCAGGCTCGAAGGGCCGAATGGCCTACTCGTGCACCTATTTTTCTATGTTTCTATGTTTCTATGACCTGCTGAGTTACTCCAGCACTCTGTGAAACGTCACCTATCCATGTTCTCCACAGATGCTGCCTGACCCGCTGAGTTACTCCAGCACTCTGTGAAACGTCACCTATCCATGTTCCCCACAGATGCTGCCTGACCCGCTGAGTTACTCCAGCACTCTGTGAAACGTCACCTATCCATGTTCTCCACAGATGCTGCCTGACCCGCTGAGTTACTCCAGCACTCTGTGAAACGTCACCTATCCATGTTCTCCACAGATGCTGCCTGACCCGCTGAGTTACTCCAGCACTCTGTGAAACGTCACCTATCCATGTTCTCCACAGATGCTGCCTGACCCGCTGAGTTACTCCAGCACTCTGTGAAACGTCACCTATCCATGTTCTCCACAGATGCTGCCTGACCCGCTGAGTTACTCCAGCACTCTGTGAAACGTCACCTATCCATGTTCTCCACAGATGCTGCCTGACCCGCTGAGTTACTCCAGCACTCTGTGAAACGTCACCTATCCGTGTTCTCCACAGATGCTGCCTGACCCGCTGAGTTACTCCAGCACTCTGTGAAACGTCACCTATCCATGTTCCCCACAGATGCTGCCCGACCCGCTGAGTTACTCCAGCACTCTGTGAAACGTCACCTATCCATGTTCCCCACAGATGCTGCCTGACCCGCTGAGTTACTCCAGCACTCTGTGAAACGTCACCTATCCATGTTCCCCACAGACGCTGCCCGACCCGCTGAGTTACTCCAGCACTTTGTGTCTATTTTCTCTTCACCCATCTGCCCAAGCCCACCCTCCCCCTTCCTTTCCTATGTTCCTTTCCACCCATAAACCTCTCTCTGCCTTTACATTTCACTCCTCTTTCAAATCTGCTCTACTTATATACATGCATTTTTGTTCTTAACATTTTAGTCACAGAATGATGCAGTGTGGAAACAGGCCCTTCCTGTGGCCCAACTTGCCCACACCGGCCAACATGCCCCATCTACACTAGTCACAGAGTGATACAGTGTGGAAACAGGCCCTTCAGCCCAACTTGCCCACACCGGCCAACATGCCCCATCTACACTAGTCACAGAGTGATACAGTGTGGAAACAGGCCCTTCCTTCAACCCAACTTGCCCACACCGGCCAACATGCCCCATCTACACTAGTCACAGAGTGATACAGTGTGGAAACAGGCCCTTCAGCCCAACTTGCCCACACCGGCCAACATGCCCCATCTACACTAGTCCCACTCACACGAGTTTGGCCCATATGCATCTAAATCTGTCCTATCCATGTACATGTCTAAATGTCTCTTAAACATTAGGATAGTCCCAGCCTTAACTACCTCCTCTGGCAGCTCGTTCCATACACCCAGCACCCTTTGTGCGAAAAAGCTTCGTCTCCTGTTAATTTCTGAAATATTGGTCATACATTTGGTGCACGAATGCTCCAAAATAAGGCTCGGAATGCATCAAGGAGCATGTACAACCCCTGGACCCTGGCATCGAGGGACTTCACGCTTCCCGCTCGTGATGTGTGCAGCACGCACATTATTTCACATTCATTTTTTTGTAATTCTGTCATGCCATCCCCCTTTTTGAAAAGCTTCGTACGGGCCTGTCCAGGATCTCCAGTGGGGAGATAATAGATCAGAACTGCTCTCTGGTGGTGGAGGAAGGCACTGCAGATGCTGGTTTACACCGAAGATAGACACAGAGTGCTGGAGTAACTCAGCGGGTCAGGCAGCATCTGTGGAGAACATGGATAGGTGACGTTTCACAGAGTGCTGGAGTAACTCAGCGGGTCAGGCAGCATCTGTGGAGAACATGGATAGGTGACGTTTCACAGAGTGCTGGAGTAACTCAGCGGGTCAGGCAGCATCTGTGTGGAGAACATGGCTAGGTGACGTTTCACAGAGTGCTGGAGTAACTCAGCGTGTCAGGCAGCATCTGTGGAGAACATGGATAGGTGATATTTCAGCTCGGGACCCTTCTTCAAACTGAAAGGGTGCGAGAAAAGACCAGGACAGGTTTCTGCAGCGGTTCCAGTGTTACATTTCCTGGAGTTTCAGGTCTGAAGTAGGGTCCCGACCCAAAACACCATCCTATCCATGTTCTCCACAGATGCTGCCTGACCCGCTGAGTTACTCCAGCACTCTGTGAAACGTCACCTATCCATGTTCTCCACAGATGCTGCCTGACCCGCTGAGTTACTCCAGCACTCTGTGTCTATTTTCTCTTCACCCATCTGCGCAAGCCCACCCTCTCCCCTCCTTTCCTATGTTCCTTTCCACCCATAAACCTCTCTCTGCCTTTACATTTCACTCCTCTTTCAAATCTGCTCGACTTATATACATGCATTTATCTTCTTAACATTTTAGTCACAGAATGATACAGTGTGAAACAGGCCCTTCAGCCCAACTTGCCCACACCGGCCAACATGCCCCATCTACACTAGTCACAGAGTGATACAGTGTGGAAACAGGCCCTTCCTTCAGCCCAACTTGCCCACACCGGCCAACATGCCCCATCTACACTAGTCACAGAGTGATACAGTGTGGAAACAGGCCCTTCAGCCCAACTTGCCCACACCGGCCAACATGCCCCATCTACACTAGCCACAGAGTGACACAGTGTGGAAACAGGCCCTTCCTTCAGCCCAACTTGCCCACACCGGCCAACATGCCCCATCTACACTAGTCACAGAGTGATACAGTGTGGAAACAGGCCCTTCCTTCAGCCCAACTTGCCCACACCGGCCAACATGCCCCATCTACACTAGTCACAGAGTGATCCAGTGTGGAAACAGGCCCTTCCTTCAGCCCAACTTGTCCACACCGGCCAACATGCCCCAGCTATACTAGTCACAGAGTGATACAGTGTGGAAACAGGCCCTTCCTTCAGCCCAACCTGCCCACACCGGCCAACATGCCCCATCTACACTAGTCACAGAGTGATACAGTGTGGAAACAGGCCCTTCCTTCAGCCCAACTTGCCCACACCGGCCAACATGCCCCATCTACACTAGTCACAGAGTGATACAGTGTGGAAACAGGCCTTTCCTTCAGCCCAACTTGCCCACACCGGCCAACATGCCCCATCTACACTAGTCACAGAGTGATACAGTGTGGAAACAGGCCCTTCCTTCAGCCCAACTTGTCCACACCGGCCAACATGCCCCAGCTATACTAGTCACAGAGTGATACAGTGTGGAAACAGGCCCTTCGGCCCAACTTGCCCACACCGGCCAACATGCCTCATCTACACTAGTCACAGAATGATGCAGTGTGGAAACAGGCCATTCAGCCCAACGTGTCCACACCGGCCAACATGCCCCATCTACACTAGTCACAGAGTGATACAGTGTGGAAACAGGCCCTTCGGCCCAACTTGCCCACACCGGCCAACATGCCCCATCTACACTAGTCACAGAGTGATACAGTGTGGAAACAGGCCCTTCGGCCCAACTTGCCCACACCGGCCAACATGCCCCATCTACACTAGTCACAGAGTGATACAGTGTGGATACAGGCCCTTCAGCCCAACTTGCCCACACCGGCCAACATGCCCCATCTACACTAGTCCCACTCACATGAGTTTGGCCCATATGCATCTAAATCTGTCCTATCCATGTACATGTCTAAATGTCTCTTAAACATTAGGATAGTCCCAGCCTTAACTACCTCCTCTGGCAGCTCGTTCCATACACCCAGCACCCTTTGTGTGAAAAAGCTTCGTCTCCTGTTAATTTCTGAAATATTGGTCATACATTTGGTGCACAAACGCTCCAAAATAAGGCTCGGAATGCATCAAGGAGCATGTAAAACCCCTGGACCCTGGCATCGAGGGATTTCACGCTTCCCGCTCGTGATGTGCGCAGCACGCACATTATTTCACATTCATTTTTTTGTAATCCTGTCATGCCACCCCCCTTTTTGAAAAGCTTCGTACGGGCCTGTCCAGGATCTCCAGTGAGGGAGATAATAGATCAGAACTGCTCTCTGGTGGTGGAGGAAGGCACTGCAGATGCTGGTTTACACCGAAGATAGACACAGAGTGCTGGAGTAACTCAGCGGGTCAGGCAGCATCTGTGGAGAACATGGATAGGTGACGTTTCACAGAGTGCTGGAGTAACTCAGCGGGTCAGGCAGCATCTGTGGAGAACATGGATAGGTGACGTTTCACAGAGTGCTGGAGTAACTCAGCGGGTCAGGCAGCATCTGTGGAGAACATGGATAGGTGACGTTTCACAGAGTGCTGGAGTAACTCAGCGGGTCAGGCAGCATCTGTGGAGAACATGGATAGGTGACGTTTCACAGAGTGCTGGAGCAACTCAGCCCTATCTAGCTCTCTCTTGAAAGTATCCAGAGAACCCGCCTCCACCGCCCTCTGAGGCAGAGAATTCCACAGATTCACAACTCTCTGGGTGAAAAAGTGTTTCCTCATCTCCATTCTAAATGGCCTGAGAGGGAATCTTAATGAAACATTTAAGATTGTTAAGGGTTTGGACACGCTAGAGGCAGGAAACATGTTCCCGATGTTGGGGGAGTCCAGAACCAGGGGCCACAGTTTAAGAATAAGTAAGCCATTTAGGACGGAGACGAGGAAACACTTTTTCACCCAGAGAGTTGTGAGTCTGTGGAATTCTCTGCCCCAGAGGGCGGTGGAGGCCGGTTCTCTGGATGCTTTGAAGAGAGAGCTAGATAGGGCTCTTAAAGATAGAGGAGTCAGGGGATATGAGGAGAAGGCAGGAACGGGGTACTGATTGGGGATGATCAGCCATGATCACATTGAATGGCGGTGCTGGCTCGAAGGGCCAAATGGCCTCCTCCTGCAATTATTGTCTATTGTCTATTGACATGCAGGGTGGTAGGTTGTGTAGGAAGGAACTGTAGATGCTGGTTTAAACAGAAGATAGACACAAAATGCTGGAGTAACGCAGTGGGACAGGAAGAATCTCCGGAGAGAAGGAATGGGTGACGTTTTGTGTCGAAGGTCTCAACCCAGAAAGTCACCTTTTTATTTGTTTGTCTGTCCCGCTGAGTTACTCCAGCTTTTTGTATCTATTGCCAGGTTTGTAAGCTCATTGGCTTCGGTTAACAAATTGG
>OY740805.1:40001474-40206474 GCA_963514005.1 Raja brachyura | reverse complement strand
GCCCCATCTACACTAGTGCAACCTGCCCACCCCGACCAACATGCCCCATCTACACTAGTCCCACCTGCCCACAGACCAACATGCCCCATCTACACTAATCCCACCTGCCCACAGACCAACATGCCCCATCTACACTAGTCCCACCTGCCCACAGACCAACATGCCCCATCTACACTAGTCCCACTTGCCCACCCCAACCAACATGCCCCATCTACACTAGTCCCACCTGCCCGCGTTTGGCCCAGATCCCTCTAAACCTGTCCTAGCCAAGTTAAAATTCAAGTTCGCGTTTATTGTCACTTAACCAACTAAGGGAGTGAAATTTGAGTGAAAAGCGACGATACCTTCAGACAATTTACCCCGAGCGAGCTCCGTGTGGGAAAAGTTGCCCCTCGGGATCTTTGCCCCTTCACCTTGAACCTGTGTCCTCTGGTCCATTGATTCCACTACTCTGGGCAAGAGACTCTGTGCAGGACTGGAGGGGGAGGGGTGGCTAGCACCCTAGGGTGGGGTGGCTAGCACCCCAGGGTGGGGGACTGGGGTTTAGGGTGGGGGTGTGGACTGGGGGGTTGGAGGGGGTGGGGACAGGGGTTAAAGCCGCGTGGGGATTGGGGTCTGGGGTGAATAGTGGGGGTACGGGCGGGGGGAGGGGGACAGGGCTTCAGGGCAGGTGTGGGTGAGCAGGTTGCCTGTGATCCCGGGTGCCAACCCTCTGCATTGGAGGCACCGCAAGGCCCGGTGCTGGGAACGGCAGCTATTTACAATGTACATCAAAAGGTTCAAAGGCTCAAAGGTTCTTTATTAGTCACATATACAAATTGGTGTAGTGAAATGCGTATTGCACATATGATGCATCAATGATTTATGTGAAGGGATTCAAAGTAACATTAGCAAATTTGCAGATGACACAAAGCTGGGTGGCAGTGTGAACTGTGAGGAGGATGCTATGAGAATGCAGGGTGACTTGGACAGGTTGGGGGAGTGGGCAGATGCATGGCATATTCAGTTTAATGTGGATAAATGTGAGGTTATCCACATTTGGTGGCAAAAACAGGAAGGCAGATTATTATCTGAATGGTGTCACGTTGGGAAAAGGGGAAGTACAACGGGATCTGGGGGTCCTTGTACATCAGTCTATGAAAGTAAGCATGCAGGTACAGCAGGCAGTGAAGAAAGCCAATGGCATGTTGGCCTTTATAACAAGGGTAGTTGAGTATAGGAGCAAAGAGGCCCTTCTGCGGTTGTACAGGGCCCTGGTGAGACCACACCTGGAGTATTGTGGGCAATGTTGGTCTCCAAATTTGAGGAAGGACATTCTTGCTATTGAGGGAGTGCAGCGTAGGTTCACCAGGTTAATTCCCGGGATGGCGGGACTGTCATATTTTCAAACAATGAGGCTGGGCTTGTATACACTGGAAGTTAGAAGAATGAGAGGGGATCTTGTTGAAACATATAAGATTATTAAGGGTTTGGACACGCTAGAGGCAGGAAACATGTTCCAGATGTTGGGCGAATCCAGAACCAGGGGCCACAGTTTAAGAATAAGGGGTAGGACATTTAGAACGGAGATGAGGAAAAACTTTTTCACCCAGAGAGTTGTGAATCTATGGAATTCTCTGCCTCAGAGGGCGGTGGAGGCCGGTTCTCTGGATACTTTCAAGAGAGAGTTAGATAGGGCTCTTAAAGATAGCTTAGTCAGGGGATATGGGGAGAAGGTAGGGACGTGGTACTGATTGGGGATGATCAGCCGTGAACACAGTGAATGGCGGTGCTGGCTCGAAGGGCCGAATGGCCTCCTACTCCTGCACCTATTGTCTATTGTCTACCTTCCAGACGGTGCGGCGTGCCGGAGTGCCAGAGCGGTGCACGTGAGCCAGCCCATGGCCACCTGGCGGTTCCTGCTTGTCCTTCTAGCCGGGTTCACCTGGCACTCGACAGGTGAGTCACCCAGGGTCACCTGTGTTCCCCGGTCACACGCGTGTGGCACGGCTTGGGAAGGGGGATGGGGGAATGGTGGGGGGAGTCTGTTTGCCGCAACAAATGTGTAGGAAGGATCTGCAGAGACTGGTTTACACACCGTAGATAGACACAAGATGCCGGAGTAACTCAGCGGGTCAGGCAGCATCTGTGGAGATCATGGATAGGTGACGTTTCACAGAGTGCTGGAGTAACTCAGCGGGTCAGGCAGCATCTGTGGAGAACATGGATAGGTGACGTTTCACAGAGTGCTGGAGTAACTCAGCGGGTCAGGCAGCATCTGTGGAGAACATGGATAGGTGACGTTTCACAGAGTGCTGGAGTAACTCAGCTGGTCAGGCAGCATCTGTGGGGAACATGGATAGGTGACGTTTCACAGAGTGCTGGAGTAACTCAGCGGGTCAGGCAGCATCTGTGGAGAACATGGATAGGTGACGTTTCACAGAGTGCTGGAGTAACTCAGCGGGTCAGGCAGCATCTGTGGAGAACATGGATAGGTGACGTTTCACAGAGTGCTGGAGTAACTCAGCGGTCAGGCAGCATCTGTGGGGAACATGGATAGGTGACGTTTCACAGAGTGCTGGAGTAACTCAGCGGGTCAGGCAGCATCTGTGGGGAACATGGATAGGTGACGTTTCACAGAGTGCTGGAGTAACTCAGCGGGTCAGGCAGCATCTGTGGAGAACATGGATAGGTGACGTTTCACAGAGTGCTGGAGTAACTCAGCGGGTCAGGCAGCATCTGTGGAGAACATGGATAGGTGACGTTTCACAGAGTGCTGGAGTAACTCAGCGGGTCAGGCAGCATCTGTGGAGAACATGGATAGGTGACGTTTCACAGAGTGCTGGAGTAACTCAGCGGGTCGGGCAGCATCTGTGGAGAGAAGGAACGGGTGATGTTTCGTGTCGAGATCCTTCTTCAGACTGGCCGTCAAACGTGTTGGGCAGTTTCTGGACAAAGTGACCAACCCCCACCCCTACCGATCCCCAATTCCCCTCCCCCCCTTCACCCCTCCCCTTGCCCCCTCTTTTCCTCCCCCCACCACAGACCCCTCCCCATCAACCCGCCCCTTCCCCATCTCCCCTTCGCTCCCTGCCTCCATCCCCCCTCCCCCCTCCAATCTCCCCTCCACCCATTTCTTCCCCAATGGGGAATTTGGGGAGGGGGTCTTCATTCCGAATCTTGCTCCTGATCTACGGACACAGCACCAAGGGGAACCTTGGCCCCATCGCTCTGGGCCCTTGCCTCATGGCCTTTTGTCCTTCCACCTCTGGCCTTTTAGTGCCTAACATAACCCCATTCCCCCCCCCCCCCCCCCCCCCACCTATATCTAGGTATGTTGCAAAACTTACCTTGAGCAGCGTTGCAGTTCTGCCGCTCCCCGTGTGCGCGACTTTGGCGCCGTTCAGAGGGGGGCGGGCTTAAAGTGCCGTTTTTCCACAGGCAGGGATAATCGATGAATGTCGGGCGATTTGGTTGCGGAAGAAAAATCGCTCCGACATTTCATGAATGAAGGTATTTTTAAATTACTCCAGATTATTTGTTAACTAGAGTAATTTAAAAATCACCTTCAAAAGCCGTGAGCGCCGACAACCGGAAGGATTTTGCGTAGGGGAGAAAAAAAGGTAAATAGTTTATTTTTATATTAAAAGTTGGTTTTTCGGGAGCCTTTAATAATATTTTTATGTTGCGAAATGGGGTCCCAAAAAATCTATGAACCAACAGTATTTTCCCCCCGACTTCACCGCTAACCACAACGTTCCAATCCACCGCATTCTACTAAAACCCACTCGCTAGTTGATTTAAATGGCCATTAATTTACAGGAATCAAACACTAAATTCCTTCCATTTGGCCCAGAAATTCATGAAAATGAGATTTAAAAATTATGTTATATTGTGGATTATTGTGTGAATGTTATTTGGACACTTAGGCAATTTAAAAAAAGTTTATCTTTTCTTAAGAAATGGATAGATGTTTAGATCTACTCATTGAATTTTGTAATTAGCTACAATTAGATAACTAACTAATTATATGCTTTAATTTCAGGTCATCCAAGTAAGATGGTTTCATATTTGTTTCAGAATGCTTCAAGCTATAATAACTGAAAATTTCATTGAGTTCTCTTAATTTTTAAGAAAGTTATGGGCTTTTAACTTTTCGAGATCACAGCTTTTGAGTTAAGTCAATGGAAAGGCAATGGGGAGCAAGATGCTAATTTCCGAGTATGAAAATGGCCATAACTTTCTTAATACTGAAGATATGAAAGTGAATTAGGTGTCAAATTAAACTTCTTTTTATGCTTTATCTGATGAGGGGATAAATTGCAGACTTGATTTTTTAAATCTCAAAATTTTGTAACATTGCTACTGTATCCATCCATCCATAGAAAAGAGGCGAGGAGGAATTTATTCACCTAGAGGGCGGTGAATCTGTGGAAGTCATTGCCACAAACTGGAAAACATTAAAAAAATATATTTTAAAAACAATTTTTTTTTTTATTAGAGGCAAACAATAAATTGGCAAACACATATTATGGCAAAAACATTTTGTGTGCACCAATCATACATTATTAATATTATCAATTGATTCATTCTGCCTCTAATGGTTTTTTTTAATAGATTAAGAATAATTTAAAAAGAAGAGAGAGAAAAAGAAAAACTAATAAGAGGAATGGAATCATTTACTATTGATACATCATTGGAGATAAGATCAAGGAATGCAAAATATAACATTTCATCTGATCCCCAGTCCAAGTTTCAGTTAGGTTCCTCTGCCGAACCAATCTACCCTTTAAAGAAATCGATGAATGAAGACCATATGCTAACGAAAAGTTCTCGTTTGTCCATTAAGACAAATCTGATTCTTTCCAGTAAACTGGAAAACATTGACGCAAACTTTAAAAACACACTAAAAGTAAAAAGACAGACAGGCAGTTGGCGAGGCTGCCAACGTGCGCATTAGGGAGGCACACCTAATAACCATAACCATATAACAATTACAGCACGGAAACAGGCCTTCTCGGCCCTTCCAGTCCATGCCGACCATTTATTTTCCCCTAGTCCCATCTAACTCCCATCCCAAGATTCTTAAGGGGTTGGACAGGCTAGATGCAGGAAGATTGTTCCCGATGTTGGGGAGTTCCAGGACAAGGGGTCACAGCTTAAGGATAAGGGGGAAATCCTTTAGGACCGAGATGAGAAGGAATTTTGTCACACAGAGAGTGGTGGGTCTCTGGAACTCTCTGCCACAGAGGGTAGTTGAGGCCAGTTCATTGGCTATATTTAAGAGGGAGTTCGATGTGGCCCTTGTGGCTAAGGGGATCAGAGGGTATGGAGAGAAGGCAGGTACGGGATACTGAGTTGGATGATCAGCCATGATCATATTGAATGGCGGTGCAGGCTCGAAGGGCTGAATGGCCTCCTCCTGCACCTAATTTCTATGTTTCTATGTTCTATGTTGTTTGTCCATTCAGACAAATCTGATTCTTTCCAGTAAACTGGAAAACATTGACACAAACTTTAAAAACACACTAAAAGTAAAAAGACAGACAGACTGTCGGCGAGGCTGCCAACGTGCGCATTAGGGAGGCACACCTAATAACCATAACCATATAACCATACAACAATTACAGCACGGAAACAGGCCTTCTCGGCCCTTTCAGTCCGTGCCGACCATTTATTTTCCCCTAGTCCCATCTACCTGCACTCAGACCATACCCCTCCATTCCCTTCCCGTCCATATACCTATCCACTTTACTTTTAAATGTTAAAATCGATCCTGCCGCCACCACTTCGGCAGGAAGATCATTCCACACGGCCACCACTCTGTGTGGAATGATCTAATGTCAAAGCTCACGGAATTGTGTGCAGTTTTGGTCCCCTAATTTGAGGAAGGACATTCTTACTATTGAGGGAGTGCAGCGTAGGTTCACCAGGTTAATTCCCGGGATGGCGGGACTGTCATATGCCGAGAGAATGGAGCAGCTGGGCTTGTACACTCTGGAGTTTAGAAGGATGAGAGTGGATCTCATTGAAACATATAAGATTATTAAGGGTTTGGGCACGCTAGAGGCAGGAAACATGTTCCCGATGTTGGGGGAGACCAGAACCAGGGGCCACACACACACAGTTTAAGAATAAGGGGTCGGCCATTTAGAACGGAGATGAGGAAACACTGTTTCACACAGAGAGTTGTCAGTCTGTGGAATTCTCTGCCTCAGAGGGCGGTGGAGGCCGGTTCTCTGGATGCTTTCAAGAGAGAGTTTGATAGGGCTCTTAAAGATAGCGGAGTCAAGGGATATGGGGAGAAGGCAGGAACGGGGTACTGATTGGGGACGATCAGCCATGATCACAGTGAATAGCGGTGCTGGCTCAAAGGGCTGAATGGCCTCCTCCTGCACCTATTGCCTGTTTTCAAAGCGGAAATCGACAGGTTCTTGATTAGTACATGTGGCAAGCATCTTCTCCCCATAACCCCTGACACCCGTACTAATCAACAATCTATCTATCTCTGCCTTAAAATGTCCACTGACTTGGCCTCCACAGCCGTCAGATTCACCACCCTCTGACTAAAGAAATTCCTCCTCATCTCCTTCCTAAAAGAACGTCCTTTAATTCTGAGGCTGTGACCTCTGATCCTAGACTATCCCACTGGTGGAAACATCCTCTCCCCATCCACTCTATCCAGGCCTTTCACTATTCGATAACATTTCAATGAGGTCCCCCCCCCTCAGTCATCTAATCTCCAGCGAGTACAGGCCCAGTGCCGACAAACGCTCATCATAAGTTAACCCACTCATCCCTGGGATCAATCTCGTAAACCTCCTCAGGACTCCCTCCAGAGCCGGCACATCCTTCCTCAGATACGGGGCCGCAACTGCTCATGAGAGAGGGGAGAAGAGGGAGTGGCCGGGGTGAGACTGGTCCTTGATGATGCTGCTGGCCTTGCCGAGGCAGCTGAGGTGTAGTCGATGGAAGGGAGGTTGGTTTGTGTGTGATGGTCTGGGCTGCTGGCCTTGTCGAGGCAGAGTGAGGCGTAGATGGAGTCGATGGAAGGGAGGTTGGTTTGTGTGTCTTGGTCTGGGCTGCGTCCACAATCCGCTGCCTTAAATGGGGGGCCACCATTGACTCCACAGTCAAAAAGGCCCAACAGAGGATGTACTTCCTGCAGCAGCTGAGGAAAGCACAATCTGCCACGGGCAACGATGGTCCAATTCTACACGGCCATCGTAGAGTCTGTCCTCACCTTCTCCATCATGGTCTGGTTTGGCTCGGCCACCAAGCACGACACCTGGAGGCTGGAGCGAATCGTCCGATCAGCTGAGAAGGTCGTTGGCTCCATTGACGAACTGTACACTGCAAGGGCCAGGAAGCGAGCGGGCAAGATCATCTCTGACCCCTCTCACCCTGGCCACAAACTCTTTGAATCACTTCCCTCTGGAAGGCGACTCCGGACTGTCAAAGCTGCCACAGCCAGACATAAAAACAGTTTTTTATCCACGAGCAGTAGCTCTACTCAACAGCCAACGATCTGTAGCCTCCCTTTGATCTGGTATTTTAATTAATTCACATGTTTAAACTATAATGTTACAATAGACAATGAACAATAGGTGCAGGAGTAGGCCATTCGGCCCTTCGAGCCAGCACTGCCATTACTGTGATCACGGCTGATCATCCACAACCAGTACCCCGTTCCTGCCTTCTCCCCATATCCCCTGACCCTGCTATCTTTAAGAGCCCTATCTTTTACAGACTCACAACTCTCTGAGTGGAAAAAGTGTATCCTTGTTTCCATTCTAAATAGCTTACCCCTTATTCTTAAAATGTGGCCCCTGGTTCTGGGCTCCCCCAATATGTTTCCTGCCTCTAGCGTGTCCAAACCCTTAATAATCTTGTATGTTTCAATAAGATCCCCTCTCATCCTGCTAAATTCCAGAGTATACAAGGCCAGCTGTTCCATTTTATAAGCATATGACAGTCTCGCCAACCTGGGAATTAACCTTGTAAACCTACGCAGCACTCCCTCAAAATGTTTTATTATGAATGTACAGTGTTTTATGTGTCATTCCTTAACTGTCACTGTATGTCGTGTTGTCACGTGCGGGTGGAGCATCAAGGCAAATTCCTTGTATGTGAATACTTGGCCAATATACTTACTCATTCATTCATTCAGTCATTCATTCATTCATTCCTTCATTCATGCAGACGGGTTCAAGGTGATCTGCTCCACCTACCTGATCCAGGTACAGGTGGGTTCCCAGGTGGTGCTGGAATGCCAGGTGACGCCGGTGTTGGACGTGAAGATCAAGGAGATCCGTTGGACTAAGGCGGGAGCGCTGGTTCACCTCTACCGCTACGGGCGGGATGAGAATGACCAGCAGGATGCCAGCTTCCAGGGCAGGACCCACCTGTTCAGCCAAAACTTTGCCCTGGGTAACGTGTCGCTGCTGCTGCAGAATGTCGACCTGTTGGACCGAGGCACCTTCACCTGCTTCGTGGAGTTCGAGTCCGACGTCAACCATGATTCCAACGTTGAACTGGACGTACTGAGTGAGTTGTCGCTATGTTACACGCTAGATGTGCCCATTTGGCTGGCCTGCTTTGTGTCCAAGGATTCCTCTTCATCTTTGCTTCAATGTCTTTCCGTAGATCAGGGGTGGGCAACCTGGTTCTGCATCGGGGCCGGGTCGCATGTCTGCGAGCGGATGGCGGGCCACATCTATCACGTGTATGGGATGGCGGGACTGTCATTTGCTGAGAGACTGGAGCAGCTGGGCTTGTACACTCTGGAGTTTAGAAGGATGAGAGGCGATCTCATTGAAACATATAAGAATGTTAAGTATTGGAGCAAAGAGGTCCTTCTGCAGTTGTACAGGGCCCTAGTGAGACCACACCTGGAGAATTGTGTACAGTTTTGGTCCCCTAATTTGAGGAAGGACATTCTTTCTATTGAGGGAGTGCAGCGTAGGTTCACAAGGTTAATTCCCGGGATCGCGGGACTGTCATTTGCTGAGAGAATGCAGCAGCTGGGCTTGTACACTCTGGAGTTTAGAAGGATGAGAGGGAATCTCATTGAAACATTTAACATTTAAGGCTTTAGACACACTGGAGGCAGGAAACATGTTCCCAATGTTGGGGGAGTCCAGAACCAGGGGTCACACACAGTTTAAGAATAAGGGGTCGGCCATTTAGAACGGAGACGAGGAAACACTTTTTCTCACAGAGAGTTGTGATTCTGTGGAATTCTCTGCCTCAGAGGGCGGTGGAGGCCGGTTCTCTGGATGCTTTCAAGAGAGAGCTAGATAGAACTCTTAAAGATAGCGGAGTCAGGGGATATGGGGAGAATGCAGGAACGGGGTACTGATTGTGGATGATCAGCCATGATCCCAGTGAATGGCAGCGCTGGCTCGAAGGGACAAATGGCCTACTCCTGCACCCATTGTCTATTGTCTGTAGTCTATTGCCTACACATGGATCCCGCCCCGGATGGCAGGAATCACATCGCGTGTTGACAGAAGGTGCAGGGCCGTGCCGGCGGCTTTGCGCAGGACGCGGTACAGCCAGTGCTCGGCGGGCCGGACGATGCCGGGAAAAACAATCTGCCTGCGGGCCAGATGATTTCCGGTTACGGGCCGCATTCGGCCCGGGGGCCGTAGGTTGCCGACCCCTGCCTTAGATGTTAGTGCAGAGTTTCTCAACCTTTTTACCCTTGCGGAACCCGTGAAATAATTTTCACGTCTCAAGGAACCTCTACATAAAAATTATTATATATCTTTATTAATCTCTTTCCCTTTCATCAACTTAAAGTTTATGAAGCAAACATAATATATTTTTCTCATAAATGGTTATGCAACAAAAAGGGAGTGCAGCGTAGGTTTACAAGTTTAATACCCGGGATGGCGGGACTGTCATATGTTGATAGAATGCAGCGGTTGGGCTTGTATACTCTGGAGTTTAGAAGGATGAGAGGAGATGTTATTGAAACATCCAAGATTATTAAGTGTTTGGACACGATAGTGGCAGGAAACATGTTCCCGATGTTGGGGGAGTCCAGAACCAGGGGCCACAGTTCAGGAATAAGGGGTAGGCCATTTAGAACGGAGATGAGGATAAACTTTTGCACCCGGAGAGTTGTCAGTCGGGAATTCTCTGCCACAGAGGCGGTGCTGGCTCGAAGGGCCGAATGGCCTACTCCTGCACCTATTGTCTGTTGTCTGTAACTTACATTTTTCTCAAGTTTATTGACAATGCAACAAAAAAAAACTGAAATCAAACTGCTTGTTCAAAACTGGTGTAAACCAGCATCTGCAGTTCCTGAATCTCCCTCACCCCTCCTCTCCCCCCCTCTTCTCCCCCCTCCCCCCTCTTCTCCCCCCTCCCCTCCCCCCTCCCCCCTCTCTCTCCCCCCCTCCCCCCTCCTCTCTCTCCCCCCTCCCCCCTCTCTCTCCCCCCCTCTCTCTCCCCCCTCTCTCTCCCCCCTCTCTCTCCCCCCCTCCCCCTCTCTCTCCCCCCCTCCCCCCTCTGTCTCCCCCCTCCCCCCTCTCTCTCCTCCCCCCTCCCTCTCCCCCCTCCCCCCCTCCCCCCCTCTCTCTCCCCCTCCCCCCTCTCTCTTCCCCCCTCCCCCCTCTCTCTTCCCCCCTCTCTCTTCCCCCCTCCCCCCTCTGTCTTCCCCCTCCCCCCTTTGTCTTCCCCCTCCCCCCTCTCTCTTCCCCCCTCCCCCCTCTGTCTTCCCCCTCCCCCCTCTCTCTTCCCCCTCCCCCCCTCTCTCTTCACCCCTCCCCCCTCTCTCTTCCCCCCTCCCCCCTCTCTCTTCCCCCTCCCCCCTCTGTCTTCCCCCTCCCCTCTCTCTTCCCCCCTCCCCCCTCTCTCTTCCCCCCTCTCTCTTCCCCCCTCCCCCTCTGTCTTCCCCCTCCCCCTCTCTCTTCCCCCTCCCCCCTCTCTCTTCCCCCTCCCCCCCTCTCTCTTCCCCCTCCCCCCTCTCTCTTCCCCCCTCCCCCCTCTCTCTTCCCCCTCTCTCTTCCCCCCTCCCGCCCTCTCTCTTCCCCTCTCTCCCCCCTCTCTCTTCCCCCCTCCCCCCTCTCTCTTCCCCCCTCCCCCCTCTCTCTTCCCCCCTCCCTCTTCCCCCCTCCCCCCTCTCTCTTCCCCCCTCCCCCTCTCTCTCCCCCCCTCCCCCTCTCTCTCCCCCCTCTCTCCTCCCCCTCCCCCCTCTCCCCTCCCCCTCCCCCCCTCTCTCTTCCCCCCCTCCCCCCCTCTCTCTTCCTCCCCCCCCCCTCTCTTCCCCCCTCCCTCTTCCCCCCCCTCCCCCCCTCTCTCTTCCCCCCCTCCCCCCCTCTCTCTTCCCCCCCTCCCCCCCTCTCTCTTCCCCCCCTTCCCCCCTCCCTCTTCCCCCCCCTCCCCCCCCTCTCTTCCCCCCCTCCCCCCCTCTCTCTTCCCCCCCTCCCCCCCTCTCTCTTCCCCCTCTCTCTTCCCCCCTCTCTCTTCCCCCCTCTCTCTTCCCCCCCCTCTCTCTTCCCCCCTCTCTCTTCCCCCCCCTCTCTCCCCCCCCCTCTCCTCCCCTCTCTCTCCTCTCTCCCCCCCTCTCTCCCCCTCTCTCTCCCCCCCTCTCTCCCCCCCTCTCTCTCCCCCCTCCCCCCCTCTCTCTTCCCCCCCTCCCCCCCTCTCTCTTCCCCCCCTCCCCCCCTCTCTCTCCCCCTCTCTCTCCCCCCTCTCTCTCCCCCCTCCCCCCCTCCCCCTCCCCCCCTCTCTCTTCCCCCCCTCTCTCTTCCCCCCCTCCCCCCCTCTCTCTTCCCCCCCTCCCCCCCTCTCTCTCCCCCCCTCTCTCCCCCCCTCTCTCCCCCCCTCTCTCTCCCCTCTCTCCCTCTCTCCCCCCCTCTCTCCCCCCCTCCCCCCCCCCCTCTCCAGTGCGGGGTGAAACTCAAGCGGACCCAATGTGAATCTGTATCTGAATCTGTAAGCGGACCGTGTAGGGTCCATCGCGTGGAAACGGAACAAAGAGTGCGCACGCTTAAATAAATCGAGGCGGGGACGCAGCGCTGGCAACGTAGTGCGGACCCGATAGGGCGGACCGTGGACAGGGAAGTACATGGCGGACCGTGTAGGGTGAACCAAGAGCGGAAGGGGGCGGCGTATCTCCCCCAGGTCCGCGCTCGATCTTCACCCTGCCAGGGCCGCGTTTGATCTCCACCCTGCCCGGTCCGCGTTTGGGCTCCACTCTGCCGGGTCCGCGCTAGGGTGGGAAGGACAGCGAGCGCTGGTTTACAAAAATAGAATCAGGTTAAGAATAAGGGGGTTACAAAAAAAGCTGGAGAAACTCAGCGAGTGCAGCAGCATCGAAGGAGATAGGCGACGTTTCGGGTCGAGACCCTTCTTCAGACTGGTCAGGGATCAGGGAAACGAGAGATATAGACGGTGATGTGGAGAGATAAGGAACAATGAGTGAAAGATATGCAAAAAAGTATTGGTGATAAAGGAAGCAGGCCGTTGTAAGCTGTTTGTGGTGTGAAAATGAGAAGCTAGTGCGACTGGGGTGGGGGGGGGGGGGGAGATGGAGAAGGAATGTCAGGGGCAGAGGGAGAGGTGGGGGGGAGGCAGTCTGGGTTAACAGAATTGAGAAAATTCAATGTTCAAGCCCAGAGGATGCAGACTCCCCAAGCGGAATATGAGGTGCTGTTCCTCCAACTTGCGGTGTTGCTCACTCTGGCCGTGGAGGAGGCCCAGGACCAAGAGGTCGGATACGGAGTGGGAGGGGGAGTTGAAGTGCTGAGCCACCGGGAGGTCGGGTTGGTTATTGCGGACCGAGCGGAGGTGTTCGGCGAAACGATCGCCCAGCCTCCGCTTGGTCTCACCGATGTAGATCAGCTGGCATCTGGAGCAACGGATGCAGTAGATGAGGTTGGAGGAGGTGCAGGTGAACCTCTGTCGGACTTGGAATGACTGCTTGGGTCCCTGAAAGGAGTGGAGGGGGGAGGTGAAGGGACAAGTGTAGCATCTCTTGCGGTTGCAAAATAAGAATAAGGGATTGGCCATTTAGGACTGAGATGTGGGAAAGGTTTTCACCCAGGGAGTTGTGAATCTAGAATTCTCTGCCACAGAAGGCAGTGGAGGCCAATCACCTGATGTTTTCAAGAGAGAGCTAGTTCGGCGAGCTAATAGAATCAAGGGACATGGGGCAGAAGCACGAATTGATTTTATGGCGTTTTATTGACATTGAATGGCGGTGCTGGCTCGAAGGGCCGAATGGCCTAATCCTGCTCCTATTTTTCTATGGTTCTATGGGTCCCGACACAAAACGTCACCTATCCAAGAAATGCTGCCTGAGTTATTTAAAAATATATATTTTTTAATTTTACCAAAAATAATTTCAGTCAACTATTTACAAAAATGGTATGTACAATACATACCAAAGACGTACAGGTCTGTAGGTTAATTGGCTTGGTAAATGTAAAGATTGTCCCTAGTGTGTGTGTAGGATAGTGTTACTGTGCAGGGATCGCTGGTCGGCGCTGCCCCTGTGGGCACGAAGGGTCTTTTTGTCGCGCTGTATTTCTAAACTAAACACAAAACTAATGTGCATTGCTGCGGGCACTGGCAACATAGTGCGGACTCAATAGGGCGGACCTTGTACAGGGAACTACATAGCGGACTTTGCAGGGTGAACCAAGAGCGAAGGGGGCAGCGTATCTCCCCCAGGTCCGCGCTCGATCTTTACCCTGCCGGGTCCGCGTTGGAGCTTCACGCTACCGGGTCCGCGCTCCGAAGGATGAGAGGATATCTTATTGAAACATGCATGATTATTAAGGGTTTGGACACACCAGAGGCAGGAAACATGTTCTCGATGTGTGTGCCATAGTTTGAGAATAAGGGGTAGGCCATTTAGAAACATAGAAACATAGTAAAATAGGTGCAGGAGTAGGCCATTCGGCCCTTCGAGCCTGCACCGCCATTCAATGTGATCATCGCTGATCATCCAACTCAGTATCCTGTACCTGCCTTCTCTCCATACCCCCTGATCCCTTTAGCCACAAGTGCCACATCTAACGCCCTCTTAAATATAGGCAATGAACTGGCCTCAACTACCTTCTGTGGCAGAGAATTCCAGAGACTCACCACTCTCTGTGTAAAGAATGTTCTCCTCATCTCGGTCCTAAAGGAATTCCCCCTGATCCTTAGACTGTGACCCCTTGTTCTGGACTCCCCCAACATCGGGAACAATCTTCCAGCATCTAGCTTGTCCAACCCCTTAAGAATTTTGTACGTTTCTATAAGATCCCACCTCAATCTTCTAAATTCCAGCGAGTACAAGCCGAGTCTAACCAATCTTTCCTCATATGAAAGTCCTGACATCCCAGGAATCAATCTGGTGAATCTTCTCTGTACCCCCTCTATGGCAAGAGAATGTATTTCCTCAGATTTGGAGACCAAAACTGTACGCAATACTCCAGGTGTGGCCTCACCAAAACCCTGCACAACTGCAGTAGAACCTCCCTGCTCCTATACTCAAATCCTTTCGCTATGAATGCTAACATACCATTTGCTTTCTTCACTGCCTGCTGCACCCTGCATGCCTACTTTCAATGACTGGTGTACCATGACACCCAGGTCTCGTTGCATCTCCCCTTTTCCTAATCTGCCACCATTCAGATAATAGTCTACCCTCATGTTTTGCCACCAAAGTGGATAACCTCACATTTATCCACATTATACTGCATCTGCCATGCATCTGCCCATTCACTCAGCCTATCCAAATCACCCTGCAGCCTCCAAGCATCCTCCTCACACCTAACTATACCCCCCAGCTTGGTGTCATCTGCAAATTTGGAGATGTTGCATTGAATTCCCTCGTCCAAATCATTAATATATATTGTAAATAGCTGGGGTCCCAGCACTGAGCCTTGCGGCACCCCACTAGTCACTGCCTGCCATTCTGAAAAGGACCCGTTTACTCCTACCCTTTGCCTCCTGTCTGCTAGCCAGTTCTCTATCCACATCAATACTGAACCCCCAATACCGTGTGCTTTAGGTTTGTATGCTAATCTCTTATGCGGGACCTTGTCGAAAGCCTTCTGAAAGTCTAGATATAACACATCCACTGGTTCTCCCTTATCCACTCTACTAGTTACATCCTTGAAAAATTGTATCAGATTTGTCAGACATGATTTACTTTTCGTAAATCCATGCTGACTTTGTCCAATGATTTCACCACTTTCCAAATGCGCTGCTATCCCATCTTTAATAACTGACTCTAGCAGTTTCCCCACTACCGATGTTAGACTAACTGGTCTGTAATTCCCTGCTTTCTCTCTCCCTCCTTTTTTAAAAAGTGGGGTTACATTAGCTACCCTCCAATCCTCAGGAACTATTCCAGAATCTAAGGAATTAAAAAAAATTATCACTAATGCATCCACTATTTCTGTGGCTACCTCCTTGAGTACTCTGGGATGCAGACTATCTGGCCCCGGGGATTTATCGGCCTTTAATCCATTCAATTTACCCAACACCACCTCCCGGCTAACCTGGATTTCACTCAGTTCCTCCATCTTATTTGACCCCCGTTCCACTGCTATTTCCGGCAGATTATTTATGTCTTCTTTAGTGAAGACAGAACCAAAGTAGTTATTCAATTGGTCTGCCATGTCCTTGTTCCCCATGATCAATTCACCTGTTTCTGACTGCAAGGGACCAACATTTGTTTTAACTAGTCTCTTTCTCTTCACATATCTATAAAAACTTTTGTAGTCAGTTTTTATGTTCCCTGCCAGTTTCCTTTCATAATCTATTTTCCCTTTCCTAATTAAGCCCTTTGTCCTCCTCTGCTGGATTCTGAATTTCTCCCAGTCCTCCGGTAGGCTGCTTTAGGACAGAGATGAAGAAACACTTTTTCACCCAGAGAGTTGTGGAATTCTCTGCCACAGAAGGCAGTGGAAGCCAATTCACTGGATGTTTTCAAGAGAGAGTTAGATTTAGCTCTCAGGGCTAAAGGAGTCAAGGTATATGGGGAAAAAGCAGGATTGGGGATGATCAGCCATGATCATATTGAATGGCGGTGCTGGCTTGAAGGGCCGAATGGCCTACTGCTGCACCTATTGTCTATTCTACCTTTTCCTTGATCTGTGTCCTCTTTGATGAACTGTTTTCACACCTAACCCTTCCTTGTCTCATGGGTGCTGTTTTTCTCTCCAACTGGCCAATGGGAGGTTAGTTCCCCACTCCCCATTCTGACCCAGGGCACCAATTGGAATGCCCCACACCCCCCACCCCCCGCCCCTGCTGCATGATCTGGGCCACCCATGGGTGCTGTCTCCGCAGGTCTGGGCGAGCTACCTTCCGTCAACCTGCTGGAGTACACGGATGGCGGGGTGCGGCTGGTGTGCGACTCTCAGCGCTGGTACCCGAAGCCCACGGTGGTGTGGAGGCTGAGCCAGGGCGGGGAGGTGTCCCTGCAGCCCGTAACCACGAGCGAGCAGAACGCCAAGAGTTTCTTCAGCGTCAAGAGCATCGTGGAGGTGACGGCCCACAGTGGCAGCGATTACCAGTGCCTGATAACCGGAGCGGACGTCAAGCAGACTGTCTCCACCGACTTCCACGTCCCAGGTCAGAGCTCACCGTCGGACACGGGGATGAATGTGAGGTTATCCTCTTTGGTGGTAAAAACAGGAAGGCAGATTATTATCTAAATTGTGTCAAGTCGGGAAAAGGGGAAGTGATCTGGGGGGTCCTTGTTCATCAGTCAATGGAAGTAAGCATGCAGGTACAGCAGGCAGTGAAGAAAGCTAATGGTATGTTGGCCTTCATAACAAGAGGAGTTGAGTATAGGAGCAAAGAGGTCCTTCTGCAGTTGTACAGGGCCCTAGTGAGACCACACCTGGAGTACTGTGTGTAGTTTTGGTCTCCAAATTTGAGGAAGGACATTCTTGCTATTGAGGGTAGTGCAGCGTAGGTTTACAAGGTTAATTCCCGGGGTGGCGGGACTGTCATATGCTGAGAGAATGGAGCGGCTGGGCTTGTACACTCTGGAGTTTAGAAGGATGGGAGGGGATCTTAATGAGACACATAAGATTAATAAGGGTTTGGACATGCTAGAGGCAGGAAATATGTTCCCGATGTTGGGGGAGTCCAGAACCAGGGGCCACAGTTTAAGAATAAGGGGTAAGCCATTTAGAACGGAGACGAGGAAACACTTTTTTTCTCACAGAGACTTGTGAGTCTGTGGAATTCTCTGCCTCAAAAGGTGGAGGCCTTTTCTCTGGATGCTTTCAAGAGAGTTAGATCGGGGTCTTAAAGATAGCGGAGTCTGGGATATAGGGGAGAAGGCAGGAACGGATGTGGATGATCAGCCATGATCACAGTAAATGGTGGTGCTGGCTCGAAGGGATGAATGACCTACTCCTGCACCTATTGTCTATTGTGTACCGTACATTGATAATCTTTTGTTGCGTGCTAACCAGTCAGCAGAAAGACAATACCTGATTGAGCCATTTACAGTGCACAGATACATAAGGGTATAACGTTTCAGTGCAAGGTAAAGCCAATAAAGTCTGATCAAAGATAGCTCGAGGGTCTCCAATGAAGTAGATGGGAGGTTAGGACTGCTCGCTGGTTGTGGTGGGATGATTCAGTTGCCTGATAACAGCTGAGAAGAAACTCTCCCTGCATCTGGAGGTGTGCGTTTTCACACTTCTGTAACTTTTGCCTGATGGGAGAGGGGAGAAGAGGGAGTGGATGTTGAGGGGATGTTCCCACTAGTGGGAGAGTCTAGGACTAGAGGGTCACAGCCTCAGAAGTGTCTTTAGGAAGGAGATGAGGAGGAAGATAGACAAAAGTGCCGGAGAAACGCAGCAGGTGCAGCAGCATCTATGGAGCGAAGGAAATAGGCAACATTTCGGGCCGAACCCCTTCTTCAGGCTGATGGAGGGGGAATCTCTTTGGACAGTGGGCGGTGAATCCGTTCAATTCATTGCCACAGACGGCAGTGGTGGCCAAGTCAATGGATGGGGTGTGGGGAAGGGGGGTTTTGGGGTGGGGGGGGGTGGGGAATGAGGGGAGGGTAAGGGGGGTGCGTGACCCCAGGGGATATCCTGACTCCTGACGTTTGCCTCGCTACTGCCTCCTGCAGAAGAGTTCTTCCCTCGGACGTCCAAGTGGATGGGCGGATTTGTGGTCATATTCCTGGCTGTCCTGGCAGCGCTCGTTGGACTGGGGCTCCTGTACCGCCGGCTGCAGCGGCACATACGAGGTAGGTGCCCACGGGACCCTCTCCCCCACTGACCTGCAGGGAGATACCTGCGGACCCGGCTGTATCCTGACGCATGCAGTACCTGGAGTATTGTGTGCAGTTTTGGTCTCCACATTTGTGGAGAGGACATTCTTGCTATTGAGGGACATAGACATAGACATAGAACTTAGGTGCAGGAGTAGGCCATTCTGCCCTTCGAGCCTGCACCGCCATTCAATATGATCATGGCTGATCATCCAACTCAGTATCCCGTACCTGCCTTCTCTCCATACCCTCTGATCCCCTTAGCCACAAGGGCCACATCTAACTCCCTCTTAAATATAGCCAATGATCTGGCCTCAACCACCCTCTGTGGCAGAGAGTTCCAGAGACCCACCACTCTCTGTGTGAAAAAAGTCTTTCTCATCTCGGTCCTAAAGGATTTCCCCCTTATCCTTAAGCTGTGACCCCTTGTCCTGGACCCCCCCAACATCAGGAACAATCTTCCTGCATCTAGCCTGTCCAACCCCTTAAGAATTTTGTAAGTTTCTATAAGATCCCCTCTCATTTTCCTAAATTCTAGAGAGTATAAACCGAGTCTATGCAGTCTTTCTTCATAAGACAGTCCTTACATCCCTGGAATCAGTCTGGTGAACCTTCTCTGCACTCCCTCTATGGCAATAATGTCCTTCCTCAGTTTTGGAGACCAGAACTGTACGCAACACTCCAGGTGTGGTCTCACCAAGACCCTATACAACTGAAGTAGAACCTCCCTGCTCCTATACTCAAATCCTTTTGCTATGAAAGCTAACATACCATTTGCTTTCTTCACTGCCTGCTGCACCTGCATGCCTACATTCAATGACTGGTGTACCATGACACCCAGGTCGCGCTGCATCTCCCCTTTTCCTAATCGTCCACCATTTAGATAATAGTCTGTTTTCCTATTTTTGCCACCAAAGTGGATAACCTCACATTTATCCACATTATACTGCATCTGTCAAACATTTGCCCACTCACCCAGCCTATCCAAGTCACCTTGCAGTCTCCTAGCATCCTCCTCACAGCTAACACTGCCCCCCAGCTTAGTGTCATCCGCAAACTTGGAGATATTGCCTTCAATTCCCTCGTCCAGATCATTAATGTATATTGTAAATAGCTGGGGTCCCAGCACTGAGCCTTGCGGTACCCCACTAGTCACTGCCTGCTCTCTTGCTATTCGTGCTATTGCAGCGTAGGTTCACCAGGTTACTTCCTGGGATGGAGGGACTGTCATATGTTGATAGAATGGAGCGGCTGGGCTTGTATCCACTTTGGTGGCAAAAAACAGGAAGGCAGATTATTATCTGAATGGGGTCCAAGTTGGGAAAAGGGGAGGTACAACGGGATCTGGGGGTCCTTGTTCATCAGTCACTGAAAGTAAGCATGTAGGTACAGCAGGCAGTGAAGAAAGCGAATGGTCGAAGCAGGGATGGGCAGAGAGAGAGATAGACATGTGGTGGGGGGGGAAGGTGAGGGACTGGAGAGAAGATGGCGGGTTATTGTTCTGGGGGAGGGAGGGGTGAGGGTTCGAGCGTTTAACGTGCACGGCCACTCGGCCCCTCTGACGGCGATGCTATCCCTTTCCTCCGGCAGATCTGGAGAAGCGGCCGACAAGCATAGGTAAGTTTGGCGAAGCCTCCTCTCATCATCGCCTCCCCCTGGTGGATCAGGGGAAGGGTCCGAGCGCTGACACCTGCGTCCCGCCGTCGCTCGGCCCCCTCCCCCCTCCCACTTCTCTCTCTCTCTCTCTCTCTCCTTGCCTCACCCCCCCTCTCTCCATCCCCCCCTCTGTCCACCCCCCCCTCTCTCCATCCCCCCCATCTCCATCCCCCCCCCCTCCATCCCCCCCTCTCTCCATCCCCCCCCTCTCCATCCCCCCTCTTTCCATCCCCCCCTCTCTCCATCCCCCCCTCTCTCCATCCCCCCCTCTCTCCATCCCCCCCTCTCTCCATCCCCCCCTCTCTCCATCCCCCCCTCTGTCCATCCCCCCCTCTGTCCATCCCCCCCTCTGTCCATCCCCCCCTCTGTCCATCCCCCCCTCTGTCCATCCCCCCCTCTGTCCATCCCCCCCTCTGTCCATCCCCCCCTCTGTCCATCCCCCCCTCTCTCCATCCCCCCCTCTCTCCATCCCCCCCTCTCTCCATCCCCCCCTCTCTCCATCCCCCCTCTCTCCATCCCCCCTCTCTCCATCCCCCCCTCTCTCCATCCCCCCCTCTGTCCATCCCCCCCTCTGTCCATCCCCCCCTCTGTCCATCCCCCCCTCTGTCCATCCCCCCCTCTCTCCATCCCCCCCCTCTCCATCCCCCCCCCTCTCCATCCCCCCCATCTCCATCCCCCCCTCTCCTACCCCCCCACCCTCCCTCCACCCCCTCCCACGTCTCTCTGTCTCCCTGCCCCATATCCCCTCTGCCCCCACACACTCCCCTGTAGTGCGGAGGGTCCCATGCTGGCCACGACCCCCCAAAGCTAGGCAGGGACCCGACCCGAAACTGGGTCGGTCAGTCCACCTCCACGGATGCTGCCTGACCCGCAGCCTAGTTCAGCTTGGCTTGGCTTATTATAGATTATTGTCGCGAGTACCGAGGTACAGTGAAAGGCTTTTTGCTAGTTTAGTTTAGTTCAGAGATACAGCGCGGAATCAGGCCCTTCGGCCCACCGGGTCCGCGCCTACCAACGATCCACGCACACTGACACTATCCTACACCCACTAGGGACATTTTTCACATTTACACCAACGCCAGTTCACCTACAAACCTGAACGTCTTTGGAGTGTGGGAGGAAACTGAAGATCTCGGGGGAAACCCACGCAGATCACGGGGAGAACGTGAAAACTCCGTACAGGCAGCACCCCTGGTCGAGATGGAACCGGGGTGATAGAGCGCGGAAACAGGCCCTTCGGCCCACCCAGTTCATGCCCACCAGTTCTATCCCACACACTAGGGACAATTAACAGAAGCCAATTAATCTACAAACCTGCACGTCGTTGGGATGTGGAAGGAAACCGGTGCACCCGGAGAAAACCCACGCAGGTCACGGGGAGAACGTGCAAACTCCGCACAGACAGCACCCGGAGGCGGGATCGAACCCAGGTCTCTGGCGCTGCGAGGCAGCAACTCTACCGCTGCCCCACCGTGACGTCCCGGTGTTCCAGAGAGTCGGAATGCCGGGACGGGAAGGGTAGATCGCAGGAGCTCTGGGAATCTGGGAATGTCGGTGTTTGGGGATCTCAGTAATGGTGACTCACTCTGCATCTCTCCTCTCCTCCCCCCGTGATATAGAATACCAGCATCTGCAGGTGAAGCAAGGTGAGTGATTTACCAATGATTTTAATTTGTTCTTCAGGACCTTGTGTCTGGTATCAGACCAACGTTTAATGCTAAAGAATGGTCCTGACCTGAAACGTCACCTATCCATGTTCTCCACAGATGCTGCCTGACCCGCTGAGTTACTCCAGCACTCTGTGAAACGTCACCTATCCATGTTCCCCACAGATGCTGCCTGACCCGCTGAGTTACTCCAGCACTCTGTGAAACGTCACCTATCCATGTTCCCCACAGATGCTGCCTGACCCGCTGAGTTACTCCAGCACTCTGTGAAACGTCACCTATCCATGTTCTCCACAGATGCTGCCTGACCCGCTGAGTTACTCCAGCACTCTGTGAAATGTCACCTATCCATGTTCTCCACAGATGCTGCCTGACCCGCTGAGTTACTCCAGCACTCTGTGAAACGTCACCTATCCATGTTCTCCACAGATGCCGCCTGACCCGCTGAGTTACTCCAGCACTCTGTGGAACGTCACCTATCCATGTTCTCCACAGATGCTGCCTGATCCGCTGAGTTACTCCAGCACTCTGTGTATTTCCTTGGTAAACTGGCATCTGCAGTCCCTTGTGTTTCCATGAGTATAATTGTCAAACTCAAGTCCAATAGGTAGAGCAAAGGGGAAGATACAGAGTGCAGAATATAGATCTCAACATTGCTGCGCGCCAATTTCAACTCAAGAAAAAGATCTCAAACTTCAGACGTCAGAGATACAGCGCGGAAACAGGCCCTTCGCCCCCCGAGTCCCTGCCGTCCAGCGATCACCCCTTACACTAGCACTATCCAACACACTGGGGACAATTTACAACATAACCATATAACCATATAATAACCATATAACAATTACAGCACGGAAACAGGCCCTCTCGGCCCTTCCAGTCCGTGCCGACCATTTATTTTCCCCTAGTCCCATCTACCTGCACTCAGACCATACCCCTCCATTCCCTTCCCGTCCATATAACTATCCACTTTACTTTTAAATGTTAAAATCGATCCTGCCGCCACCACCTCTGCTGGAAGATCATTCCACACAGCCACCACTCTCTGAGTAAAGAAGTTCCCCCTCATGTTACCCCTAAACTTCTGTCCCTTAATTCTCATGTCATGCCCTCTTGTTTGAATCTTCCCTACCCTCATGGGAAAAGCTTATCCACGTCAACTCTGTCTATCCCTTTCATCATTTTAAAGACCTCAATCAAGTCCCCCCTTAACCTTCTGCGCTCCAAAGAATAAAGACCAAACTTGTTCAACCTTTCTCTGTAACTTAGTTGCTGGAACCCAGGCAACATTCTAGTAAATCTCCTCTGTACTCTCTCTATTTTGTTGACATCCTTCCTATAATTGGGCGACCAAAATTGTACACCATACTCCAGAATTGGTCTTAACAATGCCTTGTACAATTTTAACATTACTTCCCTACTCCTATATTCAATGCTCTGATTTTTAAGGCCAGCACACCAAAAGCTTTCTTTACCACCCTATCAACATGCGATTCCACCTTCAGGGAACTATGCACAGTTATTCCTAGATCCCTCTGTTCCACAGCATTCCTCAATTCCCTACCAATTTGTTAACCAAAGCCAATGAGCTTACAAACCTGGCAATAGATACAAAAAGCTGGAGTAACTCAGCGGGACAGACAAACAAATAAAAAGGTGACGTTCTGGGTTGAGACCTTCGACACAAAACGTCACCCATTCCTTCTCTCTGGAGATTCTGCCTGTCCCACAGCGTTACTCCAGCATTTTGTGTCTATCTTCTGTTTAAACCAGCATCTACAGTTCCTTCCTAGACAACCTACCACCCTGCATGTCAATAGACAATGGACAATAATTGCAGGAGTAGGCCCTTCGAGCCAGCACCGCCATTCAATGTGATCATGGCTGATCATCCACAATCAGTACCCCGTTCCTGCCTTCTCCTCATATCCCCTGACTCTGCTATCTTTAAGAGCCCTATCTAGCTCTCTCTTCAAAGCATCCAGAGAACCGGCCTCCACCGCCGTCTGAGGCACAGAATTCCACAGACTCACAACTCTCTATGAGAAAAAGTGTTTCCTCGTCTCCGTCCTAAATGGCTTACTTCTTATTCTTAAACTGTGGCCCCTGGTTCTGGACTCCCCCAACATCGGGAACATGTTTCCTGCCTCTAGCTTATCCAAACCCTTAACAATCTTAAATGTTTCATTAAGATTCCCTCTCAGGCCATTTAGAATGGAGATGAGGAAACACTTTTTCACCCAGAGAGTTGTGAGTCTGTGGAATTCTCTGCCTCAGAGGGCGGTGGAGGCCGGTTCTCTGGATACTTTCGAGAGAGAGAGCTAGATAGAGCTCTTAAAGATAGCGGAGTCAGGGGATATGGGGAGAAGGCAGGAACGGGGTACTGGTTGTGGATGATCAGCCGTGGTCCCATTGAATGGCGGTGCTGGCACGAAGGGCCGAATGGCCTAATCCTGCAACGCAGGTCATGGGGAGAACGTGCTAACTCCGTGCAGACAGCACCCGTAGTCGGGATGGAATCTGGGTCTCCGGCGCTGCATTCGCTGTAAGGCAGCGACTCTACCGCTGCGCCACCATTAATTTTACTTTCCATCTTTTTCAGAGGCTCTGAAGAAGGAACTGGGTAAGGCTTGGGGGGAGGGGGGGGGGCGGGAATGTGGAGAGGGTGGAGTGCGGAGAGAGGGGGCCCGCAGAATAATTCCATGATGTTGGGGTAAAGGGGGACTCTGTTTCCTGTGGTGGAGAGAGCGCAGGATTTAGCCCTGAAGCTCTTGAGATGTGATCCATCCCGTCCACAGAAACAGGCCCTTCAGCCCAACTACTCCATGCTGTCCAAGGTGCCCCACCTGGGCTAATCCCATTTAGAGTCATACGGCCGGGAAAGAGGCCCTTCGGCCCAATTCCTCCATGCTAACCACGGTGCCCCATGAATTCTGTATTGAAATCTTTTTATTTGAGTTTCACAGCAATTTGCATTCATAGAATGATAACAGACAGTGATAGTCAGGACATAATTGTGCAACAGTATGTAAGCAACCCTCAAAGCCCTTACCCCCCCCCCCCCCCCAATCCACCCGAATCAGGTCGGAACCAAACGGGGACAAACAACACACACATATGTACACATCCACACAAATACGATAAGATAAACGAAACAAAATGTACAAAAAAAGGGGGTGTGGGGGGGGGGGGGGGTGGGGGGGGGTTGAGGGGAGAGCACCTGCAATAAGACAGAGCAGTGATACAAGGCACTCAGTCCTCTTCCGAATCCGGAAACGAGTTGAGAGAGTTAACAAGTTCCAGGAAAGGGTTCCATGTATCTAGGAATGTCTTGGTAGAGCCTTTGAGAGAAAAACCTAAGTTTTTCAAGCTTTAAATTATAGAGCACCTCCTTGATCCAGCGGGCGTGTGTCGGGGGACAGGTAAGCCTCCAGTTAAGCAAGATCAGTCTCCGGGCTAAACAAGGTTGTAAAAGCCAGGACCCGCTTCAACGCAATAGAGAGGTTGGTGTTGGGAGGAGTACCAAAAATAGCTGACAGTGGGTTTGGAGGAAGAGTCTGGCCATAGGCTCTGCTTATCACGTTGAAAGCACTCCTCCAAAAGGCTGCCAGCTTAGGGCAAGACCAAAACATATGGCTATGGTTGGCAGGGGATTGATTACATCTGTTGCAACTGTCCTTGACAGCGGGGTATATTCTAGATAATCTTGCATTTGGGTAGTGGACTTTGTGAAGGACTTTGCATTGGATTAGGCCATGACGGGCACATATGGAGGAAGAATGGATCAAATCCAAGGCAAGAGTCCCATTGCTGGTCTGTTAGTGTCATATTCAGCTCGCCCTCCCATGCAGCTTTCAATGAGGTATGAGGATTCAATATTACCGACCCCAACAAGTTATACAAAAAAAAGATGCATTTCTTCCGGTTGGGATCTAGAGCTAGGATGGTCATGGAATCGGTCAGGGTTCAGGGGGGCGATTTGGGAAGTGAGGGAATGTCTTCTTCACAAAATCCCATATCTGGAAAAAACGGAAAAGGTGGGAGTTTGGGAGGCTGTAGTTGGACGACAAAATGCCATCCTTGTATAGGTTTCTGATACTACTGATACCATTACTATGCCAGGTTTTGAATGCAGAGTCTGTACTTGAAGGTTTAAAGATGTGATTTTTAAGCAGTGGGGTCAAGATGGAAGGGCCTTGTAAACCGAAGTTTTTCCTGAGTTGACTCCATATCTTGAGGGAGAGGGAAGCAATTGGGCCTGCACCCACAGATGTTGTAGAAATGGGGAGTTTGGAGCATAGAACAGACCGCAACGGGAGACGTGAACTCGCCTTTTCCATGTGTACCCAGGTCAGCAGGTGGTCGCAATCATCATTCACCCAATACAGGAGTTTTTGCAAGTTAGCTGCCCAATGATTTCTCAATCCCGGGATACTAGGTTATAGACAATTAGACAATAGGTGCAGATATAAGCCATTCGGCCCTTCGAGCCAGTACCGCCATTCAATGTGATCATGACTGATCATCCCCAATCAGTACCCCGTTTCTGCCTTCTCCCCATATCCCCTGACTCCGCTATCTTTAAGAGCCCTATCTAGCTCTCTTTTGAAAGTATCCAGAGAACCGGCCTCCACCGCCCTCTGAGGCAGAGAATTCCACAGACTCACAACTCTCTGGGTGGAAAAGTGTTTCCTCATCTCCGTTCTAAATGGCCAACCCCTTAGTCTTAAACTGTGGTCCCTGGTTCTGGACTCCCCCAACATCGGGAACATGGTGCTCTCTGAGAAGCCCCCTCCCTCCCACCTCGCCTGTCACAAGGCTGAAGGTTCACACTTATAGAGAGCAGGTGCAGGAGATGGGCATTCGGCCCATCGAGGTAGGATTGGCCTCGGCATATCCGCTCGCTGTATCGAGCCGCCGAGGAGCCCTGTCGCGGCCGGCTCTCCTGCTCCGTGTGTCCGGACTCCATCCCGAGTCGGAGGAGGGGAAGGGATGGGAGGGAGGGAGAGGGAGGAGGGAGGGGAGGGCTGCAGGGAGAGAAGGGGAGGGGGGGGGGGGAAGGGTGGTGCCGGAGGGGAACAGAGAGAGGCGCTGAGTAACCCCTGTCTCTTTGTTTTGGTACAGATATATTGCATGATGATCTGGGTAAGATGCTGATCAACAGTTTGTTTCTCTGTGCCCCTCTCCCACTCCCCTCTCGTGTGTGTGTGTGTGTGTATGTGCATCTGCCTCTGTGTGTGTGCCCGTGTGTGCGTGCCTCCGTGTGTGTGTGTGTATGTTTGCCTCTGTGTGTGTGCATGCGTGTGTGTGTGCGTGTGTGTGTGTGTGCATCTGCCTCTGTGTGTGTATGTTTGCCTCTGTGTGTGTGTGCGTGCGTGTGTGTGTGTGTGTGTGTGCGCCTCTGTGTGTGTGTGTGTGTGTGCGCCTCTGTGTGTGTGTGTGTGTGTGCGCCTCTGTGTGTGTGTGTGCGCCTCCGTGTGTGTGTGTGCGCCTCTGTGTGTGTGTGTGTATGTTTGCCTCTGTGTGTGTGCGTGTGTGTGCGTGTGTGTGCGTGCGTGCGTGTGTGCGTGCGTGCGTGCGTGCTGTGTGTGTGTGTGTGCATCCGCCTCTGTGTGTGTATGTTTGCCTCTGTGTGTGTGTGCGTGCTTGTGTGTGTGTGTGTGTGTGTGCGCCTCTGTGTGTGTGTGTGTGTGCGCCTCCGTGTGTGTGTGTGCGCCTCTGTGTGTGTGTGTGCGCCTCCGTGTGTGTGTGCGTGCGCCTCTGTGTGTGTGTGTGTGTGCGCCTCTGTGTGTGCGCCTCTGTGTGTGTGCGCCTATGTGTGTGTGTGTGTGCGCCTCTGTGTGTGTGTGTGTGTGTGCGCCTGTGTGTGTGTGTGTGTGTGTGCGCGCCTCTGTGTGTGCGCCTCTGTGTGTGCGCCTCTGTGTGTGTGTGTGTGTGCGCCCCCGTGTGTGTGTGCATCTGCCTCTGTGTGTGTGTGTGTGTGTGTGTGTGTGTGTGTGTGTGCGCGCCTCTGTGTGTGCGCCTGTGTGTGTGTGTGTGTGTGCGCCTCCGTGTGTGTGTGCGCCTCCGTGTGTGTGTGCGCCTCTGTGTGTGTGTGTGCATCTGCCTCTGTGTGTGTGTGTGTGTGCGCCTCCGTGTGTGTGTGTGCATCTGCCTCTGTGTGTGTGCGCGCCTCTGTGTGTGTGTGTGTGTGTGTGTGTGCGCGCCTCTGTGTGTGTGTGTGTGTGTGTGTGTGTGTGTGCGCCTCTGTGTGTGTGTGTGTGTGTGTGTGCGCCTCTGTGTGTGTGTGCGCCTGTGTGTGTGTGTGTGTGCGCCTCTGTGTGTGTTGTGTGTGTGTGCGCGCCTCTGTGTGTGCGCCTCTGTGTGTGCGCCTCTGTGTGTGTGTGTGTGTGCGCCCCCGTGTGTGTGTGCATCTGCCTCTGTGTGTGTGTGTGTGTGTGTGTGTGCGCGCCTCTGTGTGTGCGCCTGTGTGTGTGTGTGTGTGTGCGCCTCTGTGTGTGTGTGCGCCTCTGTGTGTGTGTGCGCCTCCGTGTGTGTGTGCGCCTCCGTGTGTGTGTGCGCCTCTGTGTGTGTGTGTGCATCTGCCTCTGTGTGTGTGTGTGTGCGCCTCCGTGTGTGTGTGTGCATCTGCCTCTGTGTGTGTGCGCGCCTCTGTGTGTGTGTGTGTGTGTGTGTGTGCGCGCCTCTGTGTGTGTGTGTGTGTGTGTGTGTGTGTGTGCGCCTCTGTGTGTGTGTGTGTGTGTGTGCGCCTCTGTGTGTGTGTGCGCCTGTGTGTGTGTGTGTGTGTGTGCGCCTCTGTGTGTGTGTGTGTGTTGTGTGTGTGTGTGTGCGCCTCTCTGTGTGTGTGCGCGAGCGTGCGTGTGCGTGTTCCGCCCCTCCCTCCCTCTAACCCGTCATATTTCTCTTGGGCAGTTTTCAGCCCAGTGGTATGAACATTGACTTCTCTAACTTCAGATAGCCCCGGCATTCCCTCTCTCTATCCCTCCCCCACCCAAGTCGCACCAGCTTCTCGTTCTCATCCAGCAAACAGCTACAACGGCCTGTTTCCCTTTATCATCATCACTTTTTTTGCATATCTTTCATTCATTGTTCTTTATCTCTCCACATCACCATCTACATCTCTCGTTTTCCTTCTCCCTAACCGGTCTGAAGGAGGGTCTTGATCCGAAACGTCACCCATTCCTTCTCTCCAGAGATGCTGCCTGACATAGCAACATAGAAACAAAGGTGCTGGAGGAGGCCATTCGGCCCTTTGAGCCAGCACCGCCATTCATTGTGATCATTGCTGATCGTCCCCTATCAATAACTCTCTCTTAAATCCATCCAGTGACTTGGCCTCCACTGTGGCAGGGAATTCCACAAATTCACAACTCTGGGTGAAAAAGTTTTTTCTCAGCTCAGTCTGAAAATGACCTCCCCTTTATTCTAAGACTGTGGCCCTGGTTCTGGACTCACCCAACATTGGGAACATTTTTCCTGCATCTAGCTTGTCCAGTCCTTTTATAATTTTATATGTTTCTATAAGATCCCCCCTTATCCTTCTAAACTCCAGTGAAAACAAGCCTAAGCTTAAGCCTAAACAAGCTCTGAAGAAGGGTCTCGACCCGAAACGTCGCCTATCTCCTTCGCTCTTTAGATGCTGCTGCACCCGCTGAGTTTCTCCAGCTTTTTGTGTAACCCTAGTCTTTTCAATCTTTCCTCATGTGACAGTCCCGCCATCCCAGGCATCAATCTCGTGAACCTACGCTGCACTGCCTCAATCACAAGGATGTCCTTCTGACCCGCTGAGTTACTCCAGCACTCAGTGAAACATCACCTATCCATGTTCTCCACAGATGCTGCCTGACCCGCTGAGTTACTCCAGCACTCTGTGAAACGTCACCTATCCATGTTCCCCACAGATGCTGCCTGACCCGCTGAGTTACTCCAGCACTCTGTGAAACGTCACCTATCCATGTTCTCCACAGATGCTGCCCGACCCGCTGAGTTACTCCAGCACTCTGTGAAACGTCACCTGTCCATGTTCTCCACACAGATGCTGCGTGACCCGCTGAGTTACTCCAGCACTCTGTGAAACGTCACCTATCCATGTTCCCCACAGATGCTGCCTGACCCGCTGAGTTACTCCAGCACTCTGTGAAACGTCACCTATCCATGTTCTCCACAGATGCTGCCCGACCCGCTGAGTTACTCCAGCACTCTGTGAAACGTCACCTGTCCATGTTCTCCACACAGATGCTGCCTGACCCGCTGAGTTACTCCAGCACTCTGTGAAACGTCACCTATCCATGTTCTCCACAGATGCTGCCTGACCCGCTGAGTTACTCCAGCACTCTGTGAAACGTCACCTATCCATGTTCTCCACACATGCTGCCTGACCCGCTGAGTTACTCCAGCTTTTTGTGTCAATCCTCTAATAATGGGTCTCTTGTCTTTCAGGAAGGATTCGGATTGTCCCCAAAGCTGGTAAGTTTCAGGATTGGTGCTGTTAGACCTCATGGCTCAAAGACATGGCATACCTGCCTACAGGTGTTTATAGATTGTAATCACACTGAATTCATTTACATGAATCTGTCTTCCTTGCACTTTCAGGCATGGACAGAATCAGAAACGCTGCTGGTAAGATCTTCTGCTCACCAAGTCTCTGCTCAACTGTTTTAGTGACTTTCATAGAGTCATACAGCACAGAAACAGGCCCTTCGGCCCAAGTTGCCCATGCTGACCCACATGTCCCATCTACACTAAGTACTACCTGCCCACACTGACCCACATGTCAATTGACAATAGGTGCAAGAGTAGGCCATTCAGCCCTTCAAGCAAGCACCGCCATTCACTGTGATCATGGCTGATCATCCACAATCAGTACCCCGTTCATGCCTTCTCCCATATCCCGTGACTCCGCTACCTTTAAGAGCCCTATCTAGCTCTCTCTTGCAAGCATCCAGAGAACCGGCCTCCACCACCCTCTGAGGCAGAGAATTCCACAGACTCACAACTCTCTGGGTGAAAAAGTGTTTCCTCATCTCCGTTCTAAATGGCCTACCACTTATTCTTAAACTGTGTGACCCCTGGTTCTGGACTCCCCCAACATCGGGAACATGTTTCCTGCCTCTAGCGTATCCAAACCCTTAACAATCATATATGTTTCAGTGAGATCCCTTCTCTAAACTCCAGAATATACAAGTCCAGCTGCTCCATTATCTCAGCATGTGACAGTCACGCCATCCCGGGGATTAACCTGGTGAACCTACGCTGCACTCACTCTACACTAGTCCCACCTGCCCATGCTGACCCACATGCCCCACCTACACTAAGTACTACCTGCCCGTGTTTGGCCCTTATCCAACTAAACTTGTCCTATCCATGTACCTGTCTAAATGACTTGGAAATATTGTGATAGTCCCAGCCTCCTCCTGCACCTATTGTCTCTGATTCTATGTCCTTAACCTGAACGCCGCCTCTGTTGACTCTTTCAGTTGCTGTGTCTCTGGACCCCGACACTGCCCACCCGATGCTCCAGGTATCACCTGACCTGGTCACCGTGCGCTGTGTCAAGGGGCAGTCGATCACTTCTGGAGACAGTGGGGGGTTGGACCCCGTCCTCTCAGTGATGGGGAAGCCACCACTCGGAGATGAGGAAGGGATCACCTCTGGCAGGCTCTACTGGGTGGTGAAGGTAGACAGCAACTCCGAATGGGACCTGGGAGTTGCCTCCAAAAAGGCGGAGAAGAGCGCGAGGGGCTCGCTGATCCCCGAGGGAGGGGTCTGGTCCATCGGGTGCCACCAGAAGATGTTCAGGGTCAACGACACCAATTCCACCCGGATCTCCATCCACCCAGCCACCCAGGAGCAGATCCAGATGATCGGTGTATACCTTGACTACAACGAGGGCAAGGTCCTGTTCTGTGATGACAGCACTGGTTCTCACCTCCACTCCTTCCGCAATTGTACGTTCGAGGAGGGGCTCCTCCCCTTCTTCAACGTCTCGGCTTCAGGGAACCCACTGACGATTTGTCCAATCGTCCAGGCTGCGTGAGTCCGAGTTCATTGTCCAATTGTCCAGTTGTCCAGACTGCGATAGTCCTACTTCATTGTCCAGTTGTCCAGGCTGCGTGTCCTACTTCATTGTCCAGTTGTCCAGGCTGTGTGAGTCCGAGTTCATTGTCCAGTTGTCCAGACAGCGTTAGTCATATTTCATTGTCCATGTCCAGGCTTCATGAGTCCTACTTCATTGTCCAGTTGTCCAGACTGTGTGAGTCCTACTTCATTGCCCAGTTGTCCAGGCTGCGTGAGTCCTAGTCTCCCAGGCATCGAGTGTCCTCTTACAAGTTATTATCACCAGCAACCTGTCCCAGACCAGCCACATCGAAGCAATGATCAAGAAAGGATCTCTCCCGGACTTCTACGGATGCCCCGTGGAAAGCATTTTATCCGGGATGCATCACAGCACGGTTTTGGGAACAGCTCTGCCCAAGACCGCAAGAAATTGCAGAGAGTTGTAGACGCAGCCCAGACCGCCGCGCACACGAACCAACCTCCCCTTCCATCGACTCCATCTACACCTCACGCTGCCTCGGCAAGGCCAGCAGCCCAGACCATCACACGAACCAACCCCCCTTCCATCGACTCCATCTACCCCTCACGCTGCCTCGGCAAGGCCAGCAGCCCAGACCATCACACGAACCAACCCCCCTTCCATCGACTCCATCTACACCTCACGCTGCCTCGGCAAGGCCAGCAGCCCAGACCATCGCACAAACCAACCCCCCTTCCATCGACTCCATCTACACCTCACGCTGCCACGGCAAGGCCAGCAGCCCAGACCATCGCACAAACCAAACTCCCTTCCATCGACTCCATCTACGCCTCACGCTGCCTCGGCAAGGCCAGCAGCCCAGACCATCGCACAAACCAACCTTCCTTCCATCGACTCCATCTACCCCTCACGCTGCCTCGGCAAGGCCAGCAGCCCAGACCATCGCACAAACCAACCCCCCTTCCATCGACTCCATCTACCCCTCACGCTGCCTCGGCAAGGCCAGCAGCCCAGACCATCGCACGAACCAACCCCCTTTCCATCGACTCCATCTACACCTCACGCCGCCTCGGCAAGGCCAGCAGCATCATCAAGGACCAGTCTCACCCCCGGTCACTCCCCTCTCCCATCAGGCAAGAGGTACAGAAGTGTGAAAACGCACACCTCCAGATTCAGCGACAGTTTCTTCCCGGCTGTTATCAGGCAACTGAACCGCCCTCTCATCAACTCGAGAGCGGTCCTGACCTCCCATCTACTTCTTTAGAGATCCCGGGTCTATTTTTAATTGCACTTAACTAGGCTTTATCACAAGAGTTATTGATAAAAATTCCTAACGATAGATGGGGAAAAAAATCTATTATATGTAAATAAATGTTCAATTAATGTAAAACATAACCTAATTCAATTTAAAATTTTACATAGATTATATTATTCTAAAACTAGACTGAATAAAATAGTCCCAAATGTTTCCCCCATCTGTGACACATGTCTTACTCAAAATGCCACTATAGCACATTCCTTTGTCTCGTGTATAAAACTGTATAAATTTTGGAATGAAATTTTTGGAATTTTTACAAAACTATTTATCACAAAATTGAACCCCAATACAGAACTGATTATCTTTGGATCAATGGAAGAGGGAAATAAACTAACTATATTCCAAGAAGCTTTTCTTAATTATGGTCTAATAACAGCAAAAAAAATTATACTCAAATTTTGGAAAAACGCAACCACGCCAACATTCAAAATGTGGATTTCAAATATGTCTGAAACGCTTCATCTTGAAGAAATGAGATTTCTCCTAATAGGCAAAGCAGACCAATTCTCAAAGACTTGGTCTCCTTTTATCAACTTTTTGCGAGCATATGGTGCAACATAACATAACCTCAGAAATTAAATGGTTTAGAACCGGGTGACGGACGGGCAAAAATACGAAATAGGTAGATCTCTCCTAATCTCTCTTTTCTTTACTTTCTCCATCTATTTCAATCTTTTCAGCTTCTCCTACATGCCCTTTATTTCGTTTGCTGTCTGTTCCTACTCGCTTGTCTATCTATTCCGACACTCTTTATTTCTTTTTTCTTCCACTGTTCTTTTATTATTAAATCAAAAACTATGAAGTTGTACAAGAATGGAAATATGTATGTATGTATGTATTAGGTACTTATGTACCACACTATTGTACTTGCGTCTAACGAAAATAAACAAAAAAATCCCCCCAAAAAATCTAGCACTTTATCTTGCACTAATACATGCTATTCCCTTTATTCTGTATCCGTACACTGTGGACGGCTTGATTGTGATCATGTGTTGTTTAGTTCAGCTTAGTTCAGAGATACAGCATGGAAACAGGCCTCCGGCCCACCGTGTCCGCGCCGACCAGCGATCCCCGCACACTAACACTATCTCCTACACCCACTAGGGACATTTTTTACATTTACACCAAGGCAATTTACCTACAAACATGCACGTCTTTGGATTCCGAAGATCTCTGAGAAACCCCACGCAGGTCACGGGGAGAACGTCCAAACTCCATATAGACAGCACCTGTAGTCGGGATCGAACCCGGGTCTCCGGGTATTCGCTGCAAGGCAGCAACTCTACCGCTGTGCCACCGTGGCCACCCTAATCTATATAGTCTTTCTGCAGACTGGAGAGAATGTAACAAGAAAGCTTTAGACTAAACCCTAAAGATAGTTCACTGCCCCGTAGGGTAAGAAGTCTCCTCTTTCTCTTCCCTCCCCTCTGGTGGCATTTTCTCCCTCTATAGGAACTTGAGGATTTGCAGATTATCCTCTGGACACCTGTTTTTTGGGAAGTCATGTAATCCTGAGAGGGGAAGAGGCTGGGTGGGATCAATGAATCCTGGGCACCAGTTAGGACTGCAGGAATCCTGGACAGGCACGGCTCATAAGAATAGCTCTGAAAGTAGGCATGCAGGTACAGCAGGCAGTGAAGAAAGCGAATGGCATGTTGGCCTTCATAACAAGAGGAGTTGAGTATAGGAGGAACAAGGTCCTTCTGCATTTGTAAAGGGCTCTAGTGAGACCACAACTGGAGTATTGTGTGCAGTTTTGGTCTCCAAATTGGAGGAAGGACATTCTTGCTATTGAGGGAGTGCAGCGTAGGTTCACCAGGTTAATTTCCGGGATGGCGGGACTGTCATATGTTGATGGAGTGGAGCGGCTGGGCTTGTATACACACGAATTTGGAAGGATGAGAGAGAATGTAATTGAAACACATAAGATTGTTAAGGGATTGGACATGCTAGAGGCAGGAAGCATGTTCCTGATATTGGGATAGTCCAGAACCAGAGGCCGCAGTTTAAGAATAAGGGGTAAGCCATTTAGAGCGTAGATGAGGGAACACTTTTTCACTCAGAGAGTTGTGAATCTGTGGAATTTTCTGCCTCAGAAGGCAGTGGCGGCCAATTCTCTGGAGGCTTTCAAGAGAGAGTTAGATAGAGCTTTTAAAGATAGCGGAGTCAGGGGCTCTGGGGAGAAGGCAGGAACGGGGGGTACTGATTGGGGATAATCAGCCATGAACACAGTGAATGGTGGTGCTTGCTCGAAGGGCTGAATGGCCTACTCCTGCACTTATTGTCTATTATCTAATAGGTTTAAGGTGAGGGGAAAGATTTAATATGCATCGGAGCAGGTAACGTTTTCATGCAAAGGGTGGTAGGTGTATGGAACGAGCTGCCAGAGGAGGTAGATGAGGCAGTTACTATCGCAACGTTTAGGAAACATTTGGACAGGTACGTGGATAGGACAGGTTTCGAGGGATATGGGCCAAATGCAGGCAGGTGGGACTAGTGTAGATGGACTATGTTGTTTGGGGTGGGCAAGTTGGGCCGAAGGGCCTGTTTCCACACTGTATATATCACTCTATGACTAGAGTGTGGACATTGGAGAATGGCACCCCTTGCTTACAGGATCCGTAGACTGTTTATGTACTGACCTAGGGTACGGTAATGCTCTACTGGACTGTTGGTAATCACAAATATAATTCCAGTGTCACACCTGTGACAATAAAAGTGCCAATGAGATTCTGACGACTGCGTGCGTGTTCAATTTGTAAACTGAACAAAAACAGGGGGGGGGGCAGGAGGAGAGGACAGGGAACGGGGGTCTGGCCCACCGCACCCTCGAGGTCGGCTGTGGGAGGCTCCCACTTCTGCGGCGAGGAAGAGACCGTGTTCCACGTCTACGTGCAGTGTGAGAGGTTGCAGCCCCTGTTTGACGATCTGAAGGGGCTGTTCCTCAAGTGTTGGCTACATTTTAGCCCCACACTCCTGATATTTGTAGGTTTGTTACAAAATTTACCTTCCGCGGCGCTGTAGTTCAGCCACTGGCGGTGTGCACGACGTTGGGGGGGGGGGGGAGGATAAAGTGCGGTGTTTCTCCTACCTGTCCTAAATATATTTTGTCGGAGTGCAAGCTTTTGCTGAAGAATTGGTCCGACTGCCGTTCTGTGATTTTTTTTTTTTTAATCGCCTGACAAGTTCAGCGCTGGAGTAATTTAAAAATCAGTTTCTAAAGCCGACAACGGGGAGGATATCACGTACGGGACAGGTAAAGGAAAGCCATTTATTTTATGTATAAAAGTGTTTCTTAAGATGCCTTTAATCCTCATTTTACATTGCAAAACGGTGATTTATTCCCCATAGGAACCGGCAGTATTTTTCCTGCCGATATGTGGTTTAAATTCACTGCAACCGCAATGTTCCAATTGACCGCATTCCACAAAAACCCACTCGCAAGATGATTTATATGCCCATTAATTTACGGGAATTAAACATTAAATTCCTTCCATTTGGCCTATAAATGCATGGCAATGAGATTTAAAAATCATGTTCTACTGTGAATTCTTGTATGAATGTTATTTGAACACTTAGGCTATTTAAAAATGTTAATTTTTTCTTAAGAAATAGATAGATGTTTAGATCTAGTAATTGAATCTTGTAAGTAGCTACAAATGGGTAACTAATTATTTCAGGTAATCCAAGCAAGATTCTTTCATATTTGTTTCAGAATGCTTCAATCTATAATAACTGAACATTTATTTCAGTTTTCTTAATTATTAAGAAAGTTATGGGCTTTTGACTGTCCCAGATCACGGCTTTTGTGTTAAGTAAATGGAAAAGCAATAGGGAACAAGATGCTATTTTCCGAGTATGAAAATTGCCATAATGTGTTTAATACTGAAGATATGAAAGTGAATTAGGTGTCAAATTAAACTTTTTATGCTTTATCTGATGGGATAAATTGCAGACTTGATTTTTAAAATCTCAAAAATTTGTAACATTGCTAATGTTTGGGCACCCTGTACAGAGGGGGAAGGGTGGGGTTGGAAGGGAGGAGGGGGTTTCCCTGTCCATCTGCTCCTGGGCCTGGCCAAGACGGCCATTCGCGGGTCCAGGCAGCGGGTAGTCGATGGCCACACCGGGGTCGGCTGCCTGCCCCTTTTCCAGGCCTACGTCCGTGCCCGCGTGTCCCTGGAGAGGGAACACACACGCGGTGTCCACGGGGAGTCTGCAGGCCGTGCATGAATGCTGGTCGCCGCGGGAGGTCGAGGGTCTTGTTGATAAAGTTGGCGTTATATTCATTTGTTGAGCGTTTGTTTGTACATAGGCAGTCTTTGATCGTGTAGTATGTTTAATTTTATTTTTTGAATAAAATTATTGTAAAATATTTTAATAAACCTCGGGGAACAAAGGTGGACGGGAGAGGAGACAGAAACATAGGTGCAGGAGTCGGCTATTCGGCCCTTCAAGCCAGCACTGTCATTCAATGTGATCACGGCTGATCATCCACAATCAGTACCCCGTTCCTGCCTTCTCCCTTTATCCCCTGACTCCGCTATCTTTAAGAGCCCTATCTAACTTTCTCTTGAAAGCATCAAGAGAACCGGCCTCCACCGCCCTCTGTGGCAGAGAATTCCACAGACTCACAACTCTCTGGGTGAAGAGGTTTTTCAACAGCTCAGTCAGATTCTGCTGTGGGGGGACGTTCATGTTGAATTCTATAATGTGTTGTGTCATTTTTCTTTTTTTTAATTATACTATTGATGGACGGAAACTCAATTCTTTATTCTATGTAAATCACGTTGGTTTCAAGCCGAGTTGATTTAAACGTGCTGTACAAATAACATTTACTTACTTACTTATTGGCCGACCCCTTATTCGTTACCTCATTCTAGTTTTGTAAACCAGCGCTCGCTATCTTAGTGCAGACCTGTCAGAGTTGAGCTCAAACACGGACCTGGCAGAGTGAAGATCGAGTGCGGACCTGGGGGAGATACGCTGCTACCATCGCTCTTGGTTCCCCTTACACGATCTGCCATGTAGTTTCCTGCAAAGATCCTATCCATGTTCTCCACAGATGCTGCCTGACCCGCTGAGTTACTCCAGCGCTCTGTGAAACGTCACCTATCCATGTTCCCCACAGATGCTGCCTGACCCGCTGAGTTACTCCAGCACTCTGTGAAACGTCACCTATCCATGTTCTCCACAGATGCTGCCTGACCCGCTGAGTTACTCCAGCACTCTGTGAAACGTCGCCTATCCATGTTCTCCACAGATGCTGCCTGACCCGCTGAGTTACTCCAGCACTCTGTGAAACGTCACCTATCCATGTTCCCCACAGATGCTGCCTGACCCGCTGAGTTACTCCAGCGCTCTGTATTTCCTTGGTAAACTGGCATCTACAGTTCCTTGTGTTTCCATGAGTATAATTGCCAAACTCAAGTCCAATAGGCAGAGCAAAGGGGAAGATACAGAGTGCAGAATATAGATCTCAATATTGCTGCTCGCCAATTTCAACTCAAGAAAAAGATCTCAAACTGCAGACGTCAGAGATACAGCGCGGAAACAGGCCCTTCGGCCCCCGAGTCCCTGCCGACCAGCGATCACCCCTTACGCTAGCACTATCCGACACACTGGGGACAATTTACAATTTAACCATATAACCATATAATAACCATATAACAATTACAGCACGGAAACAGGCCCTTTTCCCCTAGTCCCATCTACCTGCACTCAGACCATACCCCTCCATTCCCTTCCCGTCCATATACCTATCCACTTTACTTTTAAATGTTCAAATCGATCCTGCCTCCACCACTTCTGCAGGAAGCTCATTCCACGCAGCCACCACTCTCTGAGTAAAGAAGTTCCCCCTCATGTTACCCCTAAAATTCTGTCCCTTAATTCTCATGTCATGCCCTCTTGTTTGAATCTTCCCTACCCTCAATGGGAAAAGCTTATCCACGTCAACTCTGTCTATCCCTTTCATCATTTTAATGAACTCAATCAAGTCCCCCCTTAACCTTCTGCGCTCCAAAGTATACGAGTAGTAACTCCACTTAATAACCAAAAATCTGTAGCATCCTTTTGCTCTGGTATTTGATTGAATTCACATGTTTAATTGATAATGTTTTATTATTAATGTTTAATCTTTTACGTGTCGTTCCTTAACTGTCACTGTTTGCCGCGTTGTCACTTGCGGACGGAGCACCAAAGCAAATTCCTTGTATGTGAATGCTGGGCCAATAAAGTTATTCATTCATTCATTCATTCATTCAGACGTGTTCAAGGTGATCTTCTCCACCTACCTGATCAAGGTACAGGTGGGTTCCCAGGTGGTGCTGGAATGCCAGGTGAGGATGAGAATGACCATCTGGACGCCAGCTTCCATATAACCATATAATATAACCTTATAACAATTACAGCACGGAAACAGGCCTTCTCGGCCCTTCCAGTCCCTGCCGACCATTTATTTACCCCTAGACCCATCTACCTGCTCTCAGACCATACCCCTCCATTCCCTTCCCATCCATATACCTATCCACTTTACTTTTAAATGTTAAAATCGATCGTGCCTCCACCACTTCTGCTGGAAGGTCATTCCACACAGCCACCACTCTCTGAGTAAAGATTTTCCCCCTCATGCTACCCCTAAACTTCTGTCCCTTAATTCTCATGTCATGCCCCCTTCTTTGAATCTTCCCTACCCTCAATGGGAAAAGCTTATCCACGTCAATTCTGTCTATCCCTTTCATCATTTTAAAGACCTCAATCAAGTCCCCCCTTAACCTTCTGCGCTCCAAAGAATAAATACCTAACCTGTTCAACCTTTCTCTGTAACTTAGTTGCTGGAACCCAGGCAACATTCTAGTAAATCTCGTCTGTGCTCTCTCTATTTTGTTGACATCCTTCCTATAATTAGGCGACCAAAATAGTAAGATTAAATGAGAACTTACCAGTTTGAAGTTTGATCTTTATTTTATGAGGAGTTACGATGAGGGATTACGTGAAGACCCCGCCAGCACGCATGCGCGACATTCTTCAAAGCAGTGGTGTGAAATCACAGATAGCAATGTAGACTAATATAGTAAGATAAGAGAGAACTTCCATACCAGTTGAACTTTATAATAGAGGGTTCTGGGAGCGGAGGGCACGTAATCCCTCATCGTAACTCCTCATAAAATAAAGATCAAACTTCAAACTGGTAAGTTCTCATTTAATCTTACTATTTTACTTCGGAGTCACGTGAGTGACTACGTGAAGATTTCAAAGCTCTGTGATTTCATGCCCTGGAACGAGTCCATGCTCACACACTGCCATGGTAGTGATGGGGGATGAACGTATTTAAGACATGATACTGTGCTGAAAAATAAAGAAGGTATTTAATCATACCTAAAATGATATGCCCCACATTGGGTAAATCATGTAACAAAAACTTAACATATTCCCCTGCAAACGTCTCAGGAGCGGCCACGGGTTTATAATAGAAGTGCTGAAAAGTCCATTCATTGCTCCAACCCGCTGTAGCAAGGATGTGGTCCATAGGAACTCCCATCATCCTAGCTGCTGACGTGGATGCAGCCCTGGTGGAGTGAGATTTAAATCATCAGTGTCCACTCCGCTGCACCCAATACCACCCTTAACCAACTCGAAGTGGCTTGCACTGTGACCTTATGATGAGGGCGTTTGTGGCTTATGGGTAAAGTCCTCTCCGTGCCCCTAGATTCTTGGTTCCTTCTATATCGTAAAATATATGTCACAATGCAGAGACGACTATCTGCAGGGTAGGCCAGAATGATAATTTTAGGCCAGAGGAAACTGGGTCGATATAGTTTGAGTACCCCTGTATCAGAAAGGTTATCTACCATAGGTAAACACATGGCATACATACTTAGCTTTATAAAGACTGGACCCGTTGTGCTGTTACAATTGCCATAAACATAACCATATTATATGTAGTTATCCAGAGTGAGCCCCGATATTGGTGTCCATCCTCGAAGCATAGTAAATTCTATGCCTAAGTCCCATGTATGGGTGTATCTGGCCCTGGGGGAATAGAATTAATACACCTCATCAGTTTGATACCAGTGGGTGTGATCCTATAGGCAGGTGATCACTCCCTCGGTCCAGGTTAGTAGGTAGGGCACTCCTTGCAAATTTAATGGCACTGTAGCTCAAACCTTCATGGAATGAAGGGTGGCCAGAACTCCAGCACTCCAGTGATGGTGGCCGAGTCATATGAAGTGTTTGTTCTGAAGCAGAAACACTCCCATCTTCTGACATATGTCAGTGCTGTCCCTGGTGGACTCCCTGCATGACGATGTGATGACATTGATCGTCCTGTCGGAGAGTCCGAAGTCCAGAAATGGCCTGTTCAGAATCAGCATCAATAGGTTCATGCGATCATGGCACGGATGACTTACCCGTCACAGGATGTGCCAACAGGCCCGGCCGTTTGAGGATCCGAAAGCAGTGTTCTGCGGCCATCTTTGTACTGCTGGGGACCATGGTTGGGTAGGCCAGTCGGGAAACCCGAAATACCCGTTGCGGAGTCTATTTAATTTTTTGTAAGACCCGACTGATGAGGCAGAAGGGGGGAAATGCATAGCAAACAATCCCCCCCAATGCAGCGAGAAACATCCATCGCTGCTGGCCCCGGGTCCCGATCCAACATCCATTCAATGTTGTCGTTGAATTGTGTGACCTGGTGTTCGCCAACGTATTTAGTTTACCTGAAAGGTAAGTGGCTGAGATCCAAATCTCTCTATCCAGACACCAGTGCCAGATGTAATTAGGCAATTCATCACATGATATCGATTTTATTCCACACATATGATTAATATAGGCCACCACTGTGGTATTATAATTTGTAACCGTACATGCAACTGGTGCATATCTAAGCAGTCGGCCCGGAGTCCATGAAATGCTCCCAGTATTTCTAGATAATTAATCCCTAGTGCTCCCAACAGGGTTAAATCTTGTGCACTCCATCTGCCACCACAACTAGTGGTGGTATTAGCTGCTCCCCACCTTTACCACTGGCATCAGTCTGTAATGTAACCGAGGGATTTATGATAGTGATGGGTTTGGAACAGAATTGAGCATTTTCCATCCACCAATTTAATTCAACTCTTGCCTTTTCTGATAACTTCATAGGCCTGTCGAAATGGCATGACTTTTGAGAGCTATAATTTTAGCTCTTTGTAGGTTTTGATAATGTAGTGGCCCGAATTGCGCTGCGGGAAAAGCAGCCACTATCTTCCCAATTACCATGGCCACCTGCCGTATGGATGGATCCCTGATGCCAGTAAGGCTTCTGCAAGCTTCTATCAAGTCCACCACCTTGATCGGTGGTAAGGTGGTAGACATTTGCACCGAGTCAATGGTGAACCCCAAGTAATCCATGGTAGTAGAGGATTCCAACTTTGATTTATCTGGATGTATGATGAACCTCAGCTTTTGAAAGAGATGTTTTGTGGCTAGAACTGCCAATGTAGCCGTTTCCAAATTCTCCCCGACAATGAGGATATCATCAAGATAGGCCATAACAGTATGATTTTGTTCCTTAAATAGGCCAAAGCTGGTTTCAATAATTTGGTGAACAGCCTGGGTGCTGATGATAACCCATTGGGTAAGGCTTTATATTGCCATAATTGTCCCATCCAGATAAATTTAAGGTATTTCCTATGATCCTAGTGTATTGGTACTGAATAGTATGCATCTTTGAGGTCAATGAATGCCATGTAGTACCCATTAGCTATTAGCTGTCTGGCTGTGTCGAAAGTGTCCATTTTGAAATGAACATACTGAACAGAAGTATTCAGTTCGGTCAGGTCTATGATTATGCAGCATCCGCCATCTTTTTATTTTTGGTAAATATATTAGATACGAACTCCTGTGATTCTCTGGTGGTTCTCTCAATTACCCCTTTACTAATTAGTCTTAATAGTTCAGCATGGCCTGCCGTTCTTTCTTTTGTGAAAGTATAAACTTTCGGCTAGGCGAATGCTGGACCGGGGTAGGGAGTTCGTAAATGAATTCAATTTTATAGACCTGAATACTTCCGAGTATGTAAGGATCAGAGGTAAAAGTGCGCCATACTTCATAAAACAAGTGCAACCGGCCTCCCACGTAAGATGAATTTAGACAAACGATGTTCCTGGGGGAGCCAGACCCACCTACCTCCAAGGTTATTGCCGGTGTTGCGGTCTTTGCCCTTGTTTCTTCTGTTGAGTTGCTGCGTTGTAGGGGTGGCGCATTTTCCAAGAAGGCCGGGCTGGGCCATGGCCTAAAAAGGCTGTTGTGCAGGTGGGCCGGCCTTCGAGCTTTCACCACCGGACGATCTGTTGTGATATCGCTGTCCGGTGGGTGTGTAAGGGTGCTGTCGCTGTTGGTAGTGCGGTTTGGAGGTACTGGGTACCTTTATCAGGCCTATGGCCTTGGCCTCTTTGTCCAGGTCTTTCACCTGTTTGGGGAGGTTATCTCCGAACAGCAGATTTGGTGGTTGAGCGTTACCTAGTTTGCATAACCCCGCAAATTTGGGGTTGAGTGCCGGTTTGATAATGCTCTTCTTGTAGTTATTTATCTCAAACTGTGTGTTGCACAGTAAGGCCAGAGCATCCTGTAATTCTTCCGGTACCTCTATTCCCACCGCAGTTCTGGCCACTGCCGTAATTCCGGCGGTCAAAAGCTTCAGGATCCTCTGAAGTTTGACTTCTTGCCCTCTAATCGTAGGGCTCATGTTCCCCCAAATAGGGTTATTCACCGCGGGAACAATCAGCGAGTTACAATTTTCAGGAGCAAGATACTTATCAGCTGTAGCATTGATGGCTTGCTCCTGAAGCTGGTTTGTGGTCATATAATTGATACTAGCTGCCAGCTTAGGGTGGATAGGTAGACCTTTTTGAGAAGGAACTGCATGTTTGCTTACCATATCCAGTAACTCTTCTTGCACCCCTGACACTGTTGGTTGTTCAGCCAACTCCCCCTCTTTAGGGTCAGCCCAGTTCTGACCCCCAATGCTCCCCTGCGAAGAGAGTGAGACATTAGGCAGTCCATAATAGGATCCTGCCGTGGGCCTGCGAAGAGGCCCACCGTGACCCTGCCCCTGCAAAAGCAGGTCACGCTGGAGCAATTGCTCCACCATCCGCTCCATGCGGGCAAGACGACCTCCGTCGCTAACAGCGAACGGGGTGTCCTCGGGACTGGACCCAGCTCAGTCGGCAGTGCCGTCCGGCTTTCGTGTGGATTTACCGCCTGTCCGTGGCGAACCGGCGGCCCTCACGGGCGAGAAGTCGGGAGATGCAGGTAACACCTGCAGCTCAGGAGAAGCGGCACGCTGCTGGCTGCTCTCTACGGCAGCAGCTCTTGCCGCTGCTCTTTCGCCACGCTCACCACTCCGGTGAGTCTTACCTGTCGTAAGTTTTTAGAACTTACGCTGGAGGAGCCCCGCTCCTCCCGACTGTCGCTTCCGCATGCGAACGACGATATGTCGCGCATGCGTGCTGGTGGGGTCTTCACGTAGTCACTCACGTGACTCCGAAGTAAAATTGTACACCATACTCCAGAATTGGTCTCACCAATGCCTTGTACAATTTTAACATTACTTCCCTACTCCTATATTCAATGCTCTGATTTATACTGGCCAGCACACCAAAAGCTTTCTTTACCACCCTATCTACATGCGATTCCACCTTCAAGGAAATATGCACAGTTATTCCTAGATTCCTCTGTTCCACAGCATTCCTCAATTCCCCACCATTTACGATGTACGTCCTATTTTGATTTGTCCTGCCAAGATGTAGCACCTCACACTTATCAGCATTAAACTCCATCTGCCATCTTTCAGCCCACTCTTCCAAATGGCCCAAATCTCTCTGTAGACTTTGAAAATGTACTTCATTATCCACAGCACCACCTACCTTAGTATCATCTGCATACTTACTTATCCAATTTTCCACCCCATCATCTAGATCATTGATGTACATGACAAACAACAGTAGACCCAACACAGATCCCTGAGGCACCCCACTGGTCATCAGCTTCCAACCTGACAAACAGCCATCCACCATTACTCTCTGGCATCTCCCATTCAGCCACTGTTGAATCCATCTTGTTACTCCGCCATTAACACCTAAAGATTGAACCTTCTTAATCAACGTTCCATGGGGAACCTTGTAAAATGCCTTACTGAAATCCATATACACAACATCCACTGCTTTACCCTCATCAATTTCCCTAGTAACCGCTTCAAAAAATTCAAGTAGGTTTGTCAAACATGACCATCCAGGCACAAATCCATGTTGACTGTTCTTGATCAGGCCCTGTTTATCCAGATGCTTATAGAAACATAGAAACATAGAAATTAGGTGCAGGAGTAGGGCATTCGGCCCTTTGAGCCTGCACCGCCATTCAATATGATCATAGCTGATCATCCAACTCAGTATCCCGTACCTGCCTTGTCTCCATACCCTCTGATTCCCTTAGCCACAAGGGCCACATCTAAATCCCTCTTAAGTATAGCCAATGAACTGGCCTCAACTACCCTCTGTGGCAGAGACTTCCAGAGACCCACCACTCTGTGTGTGAAAGTCCTTCTCATCTCGGTCCTAAAGGATTTCCCCCTTATCCTTAAGCTGTGACCCCTTGTCCTGGACCTCCCCAACATCGGGAACAATCTTCCTGCATCTAGCCTGTCCAATCCCTTAAGGATTCTATAAGTTTCTATAAGATCCCCTCTCAATCTCCTAAATTCTAGAGAGTATAAACCGAGTCTATCCAGTCTTTCTTCATAAGACAGTCCTGACATCCCAGGAATCAATCTGGTGAACCTTCTCTGCACTCCCTCTATGGGAATAATGTCCTTCCTCAGATTTGGAGACCGGATCTGTACGCAATATTCCAGGTGTGGTCTCACCAAGACCCTATACAACTGAAGTAGAACCTCCCTGCTCCTATACTCAAATCCTTTTGCTATGAAAGCTAACATACCATTCGCTTTCTTCACTGCCTGTTGTACCTGCATGCCTACTTTCAATGACTGGTGTACCATGACACCCAGGTCGCGCTGCATCTCCCCTTTTCCTAATCGGCCACCATTTAGATAATAGTCTGCTTTCCTGTTTTTGACACCAAAGTGGATAATCTCACATTTATCCACATTATACTGCATCTGCCAAATATTTGCCCGCTCACCCATCCTATCCAAGTCACCTTGCAGTCTCCTAGCATCCTCCTCATAGCTAACACTGCCCCCCAGCTTAGTGTCATCCGCAAACTTGGAGATATTGCCTTCAATTCCCTCATCCAGATCATTAATGTATATTGTAAATAGCTGGGGTCCCAGCACTGAGCCTTGCGGAACCCCACATATATATATTATCTCTAAGTATCCTTTCCATTAATTTACCCACCACTGACGTCAAACTAACAGGTCTATAGTTGCTAGGTTTATTCTTTGAACCCTTTTTAAACAATGGAACAACATGCGCAGTGCGCCAATCCTCCGGCAGTATTCCCGTTTCTAATGTCATTTGAAATATTTCTGTCATAGCCCCTGCTATTTCTGCACTAACTTCCCTCATAGCCCTAGGGAATATCCTGTCAGGACCTGGAGACTTATCCACTTTTATATTTTTCAAAAGTGTCAGTACTTCCTCCTCTTTGAATCTCATAGTTTCCATAGCTACTCTACTTTTTTCCCTTACCTCACAAAGTTCAATATCCTTCTCCTTGGTGAATACCGAAGAAACGAAATTGTTCAATATCTCCCCCATCTCTTTTGGCTCTGCAGATAGATGTCCATTCTGGCTCTCTAATGGTCCAATTTTATCCCTTCTTATCCTTTTGCTATTAATATAGCTGTAGATACCCTTTGGATTTACTTTCACCTTTCTTGCCAAAGCAACCTCATATCTTCCAAGGCAGGACCCACCTGTTCAGCCAAAACTTTGCCCCGGGTAATGTGTCGCTGTTGCTGCAGAATGTCGACCTGTTGTACCGAAGCTTCTTCAACTGCTTTGTGGAGTTCGAGTCCGACGTCAACCACGATTTCAACGTTGAACTGGGCGTTCTGAGTGAGATGTCGCTACGTTACACGTTAGATGTGCCCATTTGGCTGGCATGCTTTGTGTCGAAGGATTCCTGTTCGTCTTTGCTTCAATGTCTACCCGTAGATCAGGGGTGGGCAACCTGGTTCTACATCGGTGCGGCAGGACGCATGTCTGCGAGCGGATGGCGGGCCACATCTATCACGTGTACGGGATGGAGGGACTGTCATTTGCTGAGAGAATGGAGCGGCTGGGCTTGTACACTCTGGAGTTTAGAAGGATGAGAGGGGATCTTATTGGAACATATAAGAATGTTAAGGGCTTGGACACACAAGAGGCAGGAAACATGTTCCCGATGTTGGGGGGGGGGGGGGGGGGGGTCCAGAACCAGGGGCCACAGTTTAAGAATAAGGAATAAACCATTCAGAACAGACACGAGGAAACACTCTTTCTCACAGAGAGTGGTGAGTCTGTGGAATTCTCTGCCTGAGAGGGCGGTGGAGGCAGTTTCTGTGCACGCTTTCATGAGAGAGCTAGATGGGGCTCGTAAAGATAGCGGAGTCAGGGGATATGGGGAGAAGGCAGGAACGGGGTACTGATTGGGGATGATCAGCCATGATCACAGTGAATGGCGGTGCGAACTCGAAGGGCCGAATGGCCGACTCCTGCACCTATTGTCTATTGTCTATAACTTACATTTTCCTCAAGATTATTAACAATACTCAGTCTTCACTGCAAGATTCAAGATTATTCACTCAGTCTTCCCGTGGATTTTGAAGCAACAGCAACAAAGAGAAGCAGGAGAAAGCACTGATTGGCTCTAGCCCAAGTGGGAGGAGAGTTCTCAGTGAGTCAGAGGGGGAAAGCAGTTCCTCAAAACTGAGGAATTTGGTTTGTAAATTAGGCAATTGAACAGTCAATATAAGCAAGGCAGCTCTTGGGGAGCGGCCTTGTGAGGGAAGTGCCCTGTGAGTAAAGTGTGAGTCTTTGGCTCGAGAGTCTTCGGCGAGGAGGCTGCGCAAAATACTGGATAGGGCGAGACCGAGGCAAAAGAAGATGTCAAGCAAGCTGATGCAGTGTGATGCTTGCAGTATGTGGGAGGTCAAGGACACTGCTGGTGCCTCTGGATGCTACAAATGTGAGAAGTGCATCCAGGTACAGCTCCTGAAGGACCGTGTTGGGGAACTGGAGAAACAAGTGGATGACCTCAGGTTCATTCGAGAAACTGAGTCGTTTCTCGACAAGTCCTTCAGTGAGATTGTTACACCCAAGGCACTAGAAGAGAGAAGGTGGGTGACGGTGAGAAAGGGAGGAAAACATGGGATGCAAAGGTCCCCGGGTGTTGTACCTCTTGTGAACAGGTTCACCCACGTGGAAGCTGCCGGGACAGAAGACGGTATCCCACTGAGCGGCGGACTGGCTTGCCAAACAAAAAGGACTGATGAGCCAAACCCACAGAGGCCAAAGTCGGGCAACGCCATTGTAGTTGGAGACTCCATTGTGAGAGGTACGGACAGGGGTTTTTGCGGCAACAGACGGGATTCCAGGATGGTGTGCTGCCTTCCTGGTGCCAGGATCCAGGATGTTACGGACAGAGTGCAGATAATCCTCAAGGGCGAAGGTGACCAGCCGGAAGTGGTCGTGCATGTTGGCACAAATGATGTTGGAAAGAAGGAGATGAATTTTTTGCAGCGGGACTTCAGAGAGCTCGGAAAAATGCTGAAAAGCAGGACTTCCAGGGTTGTTATCTCCGGTTTGCTTCCAGTTCCTCGTGCTGGCGAGAGCAGGAACAGGGAGATATGGGACCTGAATGTGTGGCTGAGGAACTGGTGCAGGGGGCAGGGATTTAGATTCTTAGATCACTGGGATTTTTTTTTATAGTAAGGGGGAACTGTACAAAAGGGACGGATTGCATCTTAACAGGTGGGGGACCAGCATTCTGGCCGGCAGGTTTGCCACTGCTACACGGATGGTTTTAAACTGAATAAGGGGGGTGGGGTATCAAATGGGATAGTCGAGGACGGAGTTAGAGGGAAAGAGAGTAAAGCGATGGTTAATGACCCCAGAATTAACGGGGAAGAAAGCTCACAAAGGGATAGGAGAGTATGGCCAAGTGTAATAGGGATCGATGTGAAAGGGGCCACTTGTCAACATAATTGTATAAGGAGTAAGAGTGTTGTAAAAACAAGCCTGAAGGCTTTGTGTCTCAATGCGAGGAGCATTCGTAATAAGGTGGATGAGTTGAAGGTGCAGATAGCGATTAATGACTATGCTATAGTTGGAATCACGGAGACTTGGCTCCAGGATGACCAAGGCTGGGAGCTGAACATCCAGGGATATTCAATATTCAGGAGGGATAGACGAAAAGGAAAAGGAGGTGGGGTAGCGTTGCTGGTGAGAGAGGAGATTAATGCAATAGAAAGGAAGGACATTAGCGTGGAGGATGTGGAATCGATATGGGTAGAGCTGCGAAACTCTAAGGGGCAGAAAACGCTAGTGGGAACTGTGTACAGGCCACCTAACAGTAGTATTGGAGTTGGGGATGGCATCAAACAGGAAATTAGAAATGCGTGCAACAAGGGTAACACGGTTATAATGGGTGACTTCAATCTGCATGTAGATTGGGTGAATCAAATTGGCAGGGGTGCTGAGGAAGAGGATTTCCTGGAATGTATGCGGGATAGTTTTCTCAACCAACATGTGGAGGAACCAACGAGAGAGCAGGCTATTCTAGACTGGGTATTGAGTAATGAGGAAGGGTTAGTTAGCAGTCTTGTTGTGCGTGGCCCCTTGGGCAAGAGTGACCATAATATGGTTGAGTTCTTCATTAGGATGGAGAGTGACAAAATTAAGTCAGAAACAAGGGTTCTGAACTTGAACAAAGGTAACTTTGAAGGTATGAGATGTGAATTGGCCAAGATAGACTGGCAGGTGATTCTTAAAGGGTTGACAGTGGATGTGCAATGGAAGGTATTTAAAGACTGCATGGATGAAGTACAAAAGTTGTTCATACCAGTTTGGCAAAAGAATAAATCGGGGAAGGTGGTGCATCCATGGATAACAAGGGAAATCAGGGATAGTATAAAAACAAAAGATGAGGCATACAAATTTGCCAGAAAAAGCAGCCTACCGGAGGACTGGGAGAAATTCAGAATCCAGCAGAGGAGGACAAAGGGCTTAATTAGGAAAGGGAAAATAGATTATGAAAGGAAACTGGCAGGGAACATAAAAACTGACTGCAAAAGTTTTTATAGATATGTAAAGAGAAAGAGACTAGTTAAAACAAATGTTGGTCCCTTGCAGTCAGAAACAGGTGAATTGATCATGGGGAACAAGGACATGGCAGACCAATTGAATAACTACTTTGGTTCTGTCTTCACTAAGGAAGACATAAATAATCTGCCGGAAATAGCAGTGGAACGGGGGTCAAATAAGATGGAGGAACTGAGTGAAATCCAGGTTAGCCGGGAGGTGGTGTTGGGTAAATTGAACGGATTGAAGGCCGATAAATCCCCAGGGCCAGATAGTCTGCATCCCAGAGTACTCAAGGAGGTAGCCACAGAAATAGTGGATGCATTAGTGATAATTTTTCAAAATTCCTTAGATTCTGGAGTAGTTCCTGAGGATTGGAGGGTAGCTAATGTAACCCCACTTTTTAAAAAAGGAGGGAGAGAGAAAGCGGGGAATTACAGACCAGTTAGTCTAACATCGGTAGTGGGGAAACTGCTAGAGTCAGTTATTAAAGATGGGATAGCAGCGCATTTGGAAAGTGGTGAAATCATTGGACAAAGTCAGCATGGATTTACGAAAGGTAAATCATGTCTGACAAATCTGATAGAATTTTTCGAGGATGTAACTAGTAGAGTGGATAAGGGAGAACCAGTGGATGTGTTATATCTAGACTTTCAGAAGGCTTTCGACAAGGTCCCGCATAAGAGATTAGCATACAAACTTAAAGCACACGGTATTGGGGGTTCAGTATTGATGTGGATAGAGAACTGGCTAGCAGACAGGAGGCAAAGGGTAGGAGTAAACGGGTCCTTTTCAGAATGGCAGGCAGTGACTAGTGGGGTGCCGCAAGGCTCAGTGCTGGGACCCCAGCTATTTACAATATATATTAATGATTTGGACGAGGGAATTCAATGCAACATCTCCAAATTTGCAGATGATACCAAGCTGGGGGGTATAGTTAGGTGTGAGGAGGATGCTTGGAGGCTGCAGGGTGATTTGGATAGGCTGAGTGAATGGGCAGATGCATGGCAGATGCAGTACAATGTGGATAAATGTGAGGTTATCCACTTTGGTGGCAAAAACATGAGGGTAGACTATTATCTGAATGGTGGCAGATTAGGTAAGGGGGAGATGCAACGAGACCTGGGTGTCATGGTACACCAGTCATTGAAAGTAGGCATGCAGGTGCAGCAGGCAGTGAAGAAAGCAAATGGTATGTTAGCATTCATAGCGAAAGGATTTGAGTATAGGAGCAGGGAGGTTCTACTGCAGTTGTACAGGGTTTTGGTGAGGCCACACCTGGAGTACTGCGTACAGTTTTGGTCTCCAAATCTGAGGAAAGACATCCTTGCCATAGAGGGGGTACAGAGAAGATTCACCAGACTGATTCCTGGGATGTCAGGACTTTCATATGAGGAAAGATTGGATAGACTCGGTTTGTACTCGATGGAATTTAGAAGATTGAGGGGGGATCTTATAGAAACCTACAAAATTCTTAAGGGGTTGGACAAGCTAGATGCTGGAAGATTGTTCCCGATGTTGGGGGAGTCCAGAACAAGGGGTCACAGTCTAAGGATAAGGGGGAATTCCTTTAGAACCGAAATGAGGAAAACATTCTTTACACAGAGAGTGGTGAGTCTCTGGAATTCTCTGCCACAGAAGGTAGTTGAGGCCAGTTCATTGGCTATATTTAAGAGGGCGTTAGATGTGGCACTTGTGGCTAAAGGGATCAGGGGGTATGGAGAGAAGGCAGGTACGGGATACTGAGTTGGATGATCAGCCATGATCACATTGAATGGCGGTGCAGGCTCGAAGGGCCGAATGGCCTACTCCTGCACCTATTTTCTATGTTTCTATGTTTCTATGTTTCTATGTTTCTAATACAAAAAACAAGTGAAATCAAACTGCTTGTTCAAAACTGGTGTCAACCAGCATCTGCAGTTCCTGAATTTCCCTCCCTCCCTCCCTCCGTCCCTCTCCCCTCTCCCGTCCCTCTAGCGGGGTGAAACTCAAGCGGACCAATGTGTATATGTATCTGAATCTATAGACGGACCGTGTAGGGTCCATCGCGCGGAGACGGAGCTAAGAGTGCGCCGCTTAAATAAAGCGAGGCGGGGACGCAGCGCTAGTGCGGACCCAATAGGGCGGACCGTGGACAGGGATCTACATGGCGGACCGTGTAGGGTGAACCAAGGGCGGAAGGGGCAGCCTATCTCCCCCAGGTCCGCGCTCGATCATCACCCTGCCGGGTCCGCGTTTGAGCACCACCCTGCCGGGTCCGCGTTTGAGCTGCACTCTGCCGGGTCCGCGTTTGAGATCCATTCTGCCGGGTCCGCATTTGAACTCCACTCTGCCGGGTCCGCGTTTGAGCTCCATTCTGCCGGGTCCGCGTTTGAGCTCCACTCTGCCGGGTCTGCGTTTGTGATCTATTCTGCCGGGTCCGCATTTGAACTCCACTCTGCCGGGTCCACGTTTGAGCTCCACTCTGCTGGGTCCGCATTTGAGCTCCACCCTGCTGGGTCCGCGTTTGAGCTCTGTTCAGCCGGGTCCGCATTTGATCTCCATTCTGCCGGCTCCGCGCTAGGGTCGGAAGGACAGCGAGCGCTGGTTTACAAAAATAGAATCAGGTTAAGAATAAGGGGTCGGCCATTTAGGGGTGAAATGTGGGAAAACCTTCTTCACCCAGAGAGTTGTTAATCTGTGGAATTCTCTGCCACAGAAGGCAGTGGAGGCCAATTCATCTGATGTTTTCAAGAGAGAATTAGCTCGGCGAGCTAAAAGAATGAAGGGACATGGGGGCAAAAGCAGGAATTGATTTTAGATCAGCCATGATCACATTGAATGGCGGTGCTGCCTCGAAGGGCCGAATAGCCTACTCCTGCCCCTATTTTTCTATGATTCTATTGGCCCAGACACGAAACGTCACCTATCCAAGAAATGCTGCCTGAGTTATTTAAAAAATATATTATTTTATTTTACCAGAAATAATTTCATTCAATTATTTTCAAAAATGATATGTACAATACATACCAAAGACGTACATGTTGGTAGGTTAATTGGCTTGGAAAATGTAAAGATTGTCCCCAGAGAGTGTAGGACAGTGTTACTGTGCGGGGATCGCTGGTCGGCGCTGCCCCTGTGGGCACGAAGGGTCTTTTTGTCGCGCTGTATCTCTAAACTCAAACAAAACTAATGTGCATTGCTGCGGGCACTGGCAACGTAGTGCGGACTCAATAGGGCGGAGCTGAAGCGGACCTTGTACAGGGAACTACGTAGCGGACCTTGCAGGGTGAACCAAGAGCGAAGGGGGCAGCATATCTCCCCCAGGTCCGCGCTCGATCTTTACCCTGCCGGGTCCGCGCGACAGCTCCACCCTGCCGGGTCCGCGCTCCGAAGGATGAGAGGTTATCTTATTGAAATTTAAAAGATTATTAAGGGTTTGGACACACCAGATGCAGGAAACATGTTGTTGATGTTGGGACCATAGTTTGTGAATAAGGGTTAGGCCATTTAGGACGGAGATGAGGAAGCACTTTTTCACCCAGAGAATTGTGGAATTCTCTGCCACAGAAAGCAGTGGAAGCCAATTCACTAGATGTTTTCAAGCGAGAGATTTAGCTCTCAGGGCTAAAGGAGTCAAGGTATATGGGGAAAAAGCAGGATTGGGGATTGGGGATGATCAGCCATGATCATATTGAATGGCGGTGCTGGTTTGAAGGGCCGAATGGCCTACTCCTGCACCTAGTGTCTGTTGTCTATTCTGCATTTTCCTTGATCTGCGTCCTCTTTGATGAATTGTTTTCACACCTAACCCTTCCTTGTCTCATGGGTGCTGTTTTTCTCTCTGACTGGCCAATGGGAGGTTGGTACCCCACTCCCATTCTGAACCAGGGCACCCATTGGAATGCCCCTCACCCCCCCCCCCCCACCCCCCACACCCACCACCCCTGCTGCATGATCTGGGCCACCCATGGGTGCTGTCTCCGCAGGTCTGGGCGAGCTCCCTTCCGTCAACCTGTTGGAGTACACGGATGGCGGGGTGCAGCTGGTGTGCGACTCTCAGCGCTCGTACCCGAAGCCCACGGTGGTGTGGAGGGTGAGCCAGGGCGGGGAGGTGTCCCTGCAGCCCGTAACCACGAGCGTGCAGAACGCCAAGAGTTTCTTCAGCGTCAAGAGCATCGTGGAGGTGACGGCCCACAGTGGCAGCGATTACCAGTGCCTGATAACGGGAGCAGACGTCAAGCAGATTGTCTCCACCGACTTCCACGTCCCAGGTCAGAGCTCACCGTCGGACACGGGGATCAATGTGAGGTTATCCACTTTGGTGGTAAAAACAGGAAGGCAGATTATTATCTAAATTGTGTCAAGTTGGGAAAAGGGGAAGCACAATGAGATCTGGGGGGTCCTTGTTCATCAGTCAATGAAAGTAAGCATGCAGGTACAGCAGGCAGTGAAGAAAGCCAATGGCAAGTTGGGCTTCATAACAAGAAGAGTTGAGTATAGGAGCAAAGAGGTCCTTCTGCAGTTGTACAGGGCCCGAGTGAGACCACACCTGGACTATTGTGTGCAGTTTTGATCCCCTAATTTGAGGAAGGACATTTTTGCTATTGAGGGAGTTAACCATATAACCATATAACAATTACAGCATGGAAACAGGCCTTCTCGACCCTTCCAGTCCGTGCCGCCATTTATTTTCCCATAGTTCCATCTACCTGCACTCAGACCATACCCCTCCCTTCCCTTCCTGTCCATATACCTATGGACACACAAGAGGCAGGAAACATGTTCCCGATGTTGGGGGTGGGGGGTCCAGAACCAGGGGCCACAGTTTAAGAATAAGAAATAAGCCATACAGAACGGACACGAGGAAACACTCTTTCTCACAGAGAGTTGTGAGTCTGTGGAATTCTCTGCCTGAGAGGGCGTTGGAGGCCGGTTCTCTGGATGCTTTCATGAGAGAGCTAGATAGGGCTCGTAAAGATAGCGGAGTCAGGGGATATGGGGAGAAGGCAGGAACGGGGCAAAGATTGGGGATGATCAACCATGATCACAGTGAATGGCGGTGCGAGCTCGAAGGGCCGAATGGCCTACTCCTGCACCTATTGTCTATTGTCTATAACTTACATTTTTCTCAAGATTATTGACAATACAAAAAACAACTGAAATCAAACTGCTTGTTCAAAACTGGTGTCAAGCAGCATCTGCAGTTCCTGAATTTCCCTCCCTCCCTCCCTCCCTCCCTCTCCCCTCTCCAGGCCCTCTAGCGGGGTGAAACTCAAGCGGACCAATGTGTATATGTTTCTGAATCTATAGACGGACCGTGTAGGGTCCATCGCGTGGAAACGGAGCTAAGAGTGCGCCGCTTAAATAAAGCGAGGCGGGGACACAGCGCTAGTGCGGACCCAATAGGGCGGACCGTGGACAGGGAACTACATGGCGGACCGTGTGGGGTGAACCAAGAGCGGAAGGGGCAGCCTATCTCCCCCAGGTCCGCGCGGGAACAACACCCTGTTGGGTCTGCGTTTGAGCACCACCCTGCCGGGTACGCGTTTGAGCACCACTCTGCCGGGTTCGCATTTGAGCTCCACTCTGCCGGGTCCGCAGTTGAGCTCCACCCTGCTGGGTCCGCGTTTGAGCTCCATTCTGCCGGGTCCGCGTTTGAGCTCCATTCTGCCTGGTCCGCGTTTGAGTTCCATTCTGCCGGGTCCGCGTTTGATCTCCATTCTGCCGGGTCCGCGTTTGAGTTCCATTCTGCCGGGTCCGCGTTTGATCTCCATTCTGCCGGGTCCGCGTTTAATCTCCACTCTGCCGGGTCCGCGTTTGAGATCTATTCTGCCGGGTCCGCATTTGAACTCCACTCTGCCGGGTCCGCGTTTGAGCTCCATTCTGCCGGCTCCGCGCTAGGGTCGGAAGGACAGCGAGCGCTGGTTTACAAAAATAGAATCAGGTTAAGAATAAGGGGTCGGCCATTTAGGGGTGAAATGTGGGAAAACCTTCTTCACCCAGAGAGTTGTTAATCTGTGGAATTCTCTGCCACAGAAGGCAGTGGAGGCCAATTCATCTGATGTTTTCAAGAGAGAATTAGCTCGGCGAGCTAAAAGAATGAAGGGACATGGGGGTAAAAGCAGGAATTGATTTTAGATCAGCCATGATCACATTGAATGGCGGTGCTGCCTCGAAGGGACGAGTTGCCTACTCCTGCCCCTATTTTTCTATGGTTCTATGGGCGAAACCTCACCTATCCAAGAAATGCTGCCTGAGTTATTTAAAAAATATATTATTTTATTTTACCAGAAATAAATTCATTCAATTATTTTCAAAAATGATATGTACAATACATACCAAAGACGTACATGTTGGTAGGTTAATTGGCTTGGTAAATGTAAAGATTGTCCCCAGAGTGTGTAGGACAGTGTTACTGTGCGGGGATCGCTGGTCGGCACTGCCCCTGTGGGCACGAAGGGTCTTTCTGTCACGCTGTATCTCTAAACTCAAACAAAACTAATGTGCATTGCTGCGGGCACTGGCAACGTAGTGCGGACTCAATAGGGCGGAGCTGAAGCGGACCTTGTACAGGGAACTACGTAGCGGACCGTGCAGGGTGAACCAAGAGCGAAGGGGGCAGCGTATCTCCCCCAGGTCCGCGCTCGATCTTTACCCTGCCGGGTCCGCGCGACAGCTCCACCCTGCCGGGTCCGCGCTCCGAAGGATGAGAGGATATCTTATTGAAACTTATAAGATTACTAAGGGTTTGGACACACCAGAGGCAGGAAACATGTTCTTGATGTTGGGACCATAGTTTGTGAATAAGGGTTAGACCATTTAGGACGGAGATGAGGAAACACTTTTTCACCCAGAGAGTTGTGGAATTCTCTGCCACAGAAAGCAGTGGAAGCCAATTCACTAGATGTTTTCAAGAGAGAGTTAGATTTAGCTCTCAGGGTTAAAGGAGTCAAGGTATATGGGGAAAAAGCAGGATTGGGGATGATCAGCAATGATCATATTGAATGGCGGTGCTGGCTTGAAGGGCCGAATGGCCTACTCCTGCACCTAGTGTCTGTTGTCTATTCTGCATTTTCCTTGAACTGCGTCCTCTTTGATGAATTGTTTTCACACCTAACCCTTCCTTGTCTCATGGGTGCTGTATTTCTCTCCGACTGGCCAATTGGAGGTTGGTACCTCACTCCCATTCTGACCCAGGGCACCCATTGGAATGCCCCTCACCCCCCCCCCCCCCCACCCACCACCCCTGCTGCATGATCCGGGCCACCCATGGGTGCTGTCTCCGCAGGTCTGGGCGAGCTACCTTCCGTCAACCTGCTGGAGTACACGGATGGCGGGGTGCGGCTGGTGTGCGACTCTCAGCGCTGGTACCCGAAGCCCACGCTGGTGTGGAGGCTGAGCCAGGGCGGGGAGGTGTCCCTGCAGCCCATAACCACGAGCGAGCAGAACGCCAAGAGTTTCTTCAGCGTCAAGAGCGTCGTGGAGGTGACGGCCCACAGTGGCAGCGATTACCAGTGCCTGATAACCGGAGCGGACGTCAAGCAGACTGTCTCCACCGACTTCCACGTCCCAGGTCAGAGCTCACCGTCGGACACGGGGATCAATGTGAGGTTATCCTCTTTGGTGGTAAAAACAGGAAGGCAGATTATTATCTAAATTGTGTCAAGTTGGGAAAAGGGGAAGCTGGGGGGTCCTTGTTCATCAGTCAATGGAAGTAAGCATGCAGGTACAGCAGGCAGTGAATAAAGCCACTTGCAAGTTGGCCTTCATAACAAGAGGAGTTGAGTATAGGAGCAAAGCGGTCCTTCTGCAGTTGTACATGGCCCTAGTGAGACCACACCTGGAGTATTGTGTGCAGTTTTGATCTCCAAATTTGAGGAAGGACATTTTTGCTATTGAGGGAGTGCAGCGTAAGTTAACCATATAACCATATAACAATTACAGCACGGAAACAGGCCTTCTCGGCCCTTCCAGTCCGTGCCGACTATTTATTTTCCCCTAGTCCCATCTACCTGCACTCAGACCATACCCCTCCATTCACTTCCTTCCATATACCTATCCACTTTCAAATGTTACAATCGATCCTGCCTCCAACACTTCTGCTGGAAGATCATTCCACACAGCTACCACTCTCTGAGTAAAGAAGTTCCCCCTCATGTTACCCCTAAACTTCTGTCCCTTAATTCTCATGTCATGCCCTCTTCTTTGAATCTTCCCTACCCTCAATGGGAAAAGCTTATCCACGTCAACTCTGTCTATCCCTTTCATCATTTTAAAGACCTCAATCAAGTCCCCCCTTAACCTTCTGCGTTCCAAAGAATAAAGACCTAACTTGTTCAACCTTTCTCTGTAGCTTAGTTGCTGGTACCCAGGCAACATTCTAGTAAATCTCCTCTGTACTCTCTCTATTTTGTTGACATCTTTCCTATAATTAGGCGACCAAAATTGTACACCATACTCCAGAATTGGTCTTGCCAATGCCTTGTACAATTTTAAGATTACTTCCCTCTACTCCTATATTCAATGCTCTGATTTCAGGTCAGAACATCAAAAGCTTTCTTTACCACCCTATCTGCATGCGATTCCACCTTCAGGGAACTATGCACAGTTATTCCTAGATCCCAGCCCTGGCTCCCCCCCCCCCTCCCTAGCCCCCTCCCACGTCTCTCTCTCTCTCTCTCTCTCTCTCTCTCTCTCTCTCTCTCTCTCTCTCTCTCTCTCATAGAAACATAGAAATTAGGTGCAGGAGCAGGCCATTCGGCCCTTCGAGCCTGCACCGCCATTCAATATGACCATGGCTGATCATCCAACTCAGTATCCCGTACCTGCCTTCTCTCCATACCGTCCGATCTCCTTAGGCACAAGGGCCACATCTAACTCCCTCTTAAATATAGCCAATGAACTGACCTCAACTACCCTCTGTGGCTAACATACCATTCGCTTTCTTCACTGCCTGCTGCACCTGCATGCCTACTTTCACTGACTGGTGTACCATGACACACAGGTCGCGCTGCATCTCCCCTTTTCCTAATCGGCCACCATTTAGATAATAGTCTCTCCTTGCCTCATCCCCCTCTCCATCTCCCATTCCTACCCCCCCCCCCCCCCCACTCCCACGTCTCTCTCTCTCTCCCTGCCCCATATCCCCACTGCACCCACACACTCCCCTGTAGTGCGGAGGGTCCTAAGTTGGCCTCGACCCCCCCAAGCTAGGCAGGGTCCCCACCCGAAACTGGGTCGGTCAGTCCACCTCCACGGATGCTGCCTGACCCGCAGCCTAGTTCAGCTTGGCTTGGCTTATTATAGATTATTGTCGCGTGTACCGAGGTACAGTGAAAGGCTGTTGCTAGTTTAGTTTAGTTCAGAGATACAGCGCGGAATCAGGCCCTTCGGCCCACCGGGTCCGCGCCGACCAGCGATCCACGCACACTAACACTATCCCACACCCACTAGGGACAATTTTCACATTTACACCAACGCCAGTTCACCTACAAACCTGAACGTCTTTGGAGTGTGGGAGGAAACTGAAGATCTCGGGAGAAACCCACGCAGGTCACAGGGAGAACGTGCGAACTCCGTACAGACAACACCCGTAGTCGAGATGGAACCCGGGTGATACAGCGCGGAAACAGGCCTTTCGGCCCATCCAGTTCATGCCCACCAGTTCTATCCCACACACTAGGGACAATTAACAGGTCAATTAATCTACAAACCTGCACGTCTTTGGCATGTGGAAGGAAACCGGAGCACCCGGAGAAAACCCACGCAGGTCACGGGGAGAACGTGCAAACTCCGCACAGACAACACCCATAGTTGGGATCGTACCCCGGTCTCCGGCGCTGTGAGGCATAGAATCCAAATGCCGGGACGGGAAGTGTGGATCGCAGGAGCTCTGGGAATATGGGAATGTCGGTGTTTGGGGATCTCGATAATGGTGACTCTCTCTCCCTCGCTCCGTCTGTCTTGCTCCTCTCCTCCCCCCGTGATATAGAATACCAGCACCTGCAGCTGAAGCAAGGTGAGTAATTTCTCATTGATTTTAATTTGTTCTTCAGGACCTTGTGTATGGTATCAGAGCAACGTTTAATGCTGAAGAATGGTCGTGACCTGAAACGTCACCTATCCATGTTCTCCTCAGATGCTGCCTGACCCGCTGAGTTACTCCAGCACTCTGTGAAACGTCACCTATCCATATTCTCCACAGATGCTGCCTGACCCGCTGAGTTACTCCAGCACTCTGTGAAACGTCACCTATCCATGTTCTCCACAGATGCTGCCTGACCCGCTGAGTTACTCCAGCACTCTGTGAAACGTCACCTATCCATGTTCTTCACAGATGCTGCCTGACCCGCTGAGTTACTCCAGCACTCTGTGTATTTCCTTGGTAAACTGGCATCTGCAGTCCCTTGTGTTTCCATGAGTATAATTGTTAAACTCAAGTCCAACAGGTAGAGCAAAGGGGAAGATACAGAGTGCAGAATATAGATCTCAATATTGCTGCGCGCCAATTTCAACTCGAGAAAAAGATCTCAAACTTCAGACGTCAGAGATACAGCGCGAAAACAGGCCCTTTGGCCCCCCGAGTCCCTGCCGACCAGCGATCATCCCTTACACTAGCACTATCCGACACACTGGGGACAATTTACAATTTGTTAACCGAAGCCAACGAACTTACAAACCTGGCAATAGATACAAAACGCTGGAGTAACTCAGCGGGACACGCAAACAAATAAAAAGGTGACGTTCTGGGTTGAGACCTTCGACACAAACACCCATTCCTTCTCTCCGGAGATTCTGCCTGACCCGCTGAGTTACTCCAGCATTTTGTGTCTATCTTCGGTTTAAACCAGCATCTGCAGTTCCTTCCTACACAACCTACCACCTTGCATGTCAATAGACAATAGACAATAATTGCAGGAGTAGGCCCTTCGAGCCAGCACCGCCATTCAATGTGATCATTTTGATCAACGTGAATCAAATTGACAGGGCGCTGAGGAAGAGGATTTTTTGGAAAGTATGCGGGATAGTTATCTAAATCAACATGTAGAGGAACAAATGAGAGACCAGGCTGTCTTAGACTGGGTATTGAGTAATGAGGAAGGGTTAGTTAGCAATCTTGTTGTGCGTGCCCCCTTGGGCAAGAGTGACCATAATATGGTCGAGTTTTTCATTAGGATGGAGAGTGACATTGTTAATTCAGAAACAATGGTTCTGAACTTAAAGACATGTAACTTTGAGGGTATGAGGCGTGAATTGGCCAAGATTGACTGGCAATCAATTCTAAAAGGGTTGACGGTGGATACGCAATGGAAGACATTTAAAGACTGCATTGATGAACTACAAAAATTGTTCATCCCAGTTTGGCAAAAGAATAAATCAGGGAAGGTAGTGCATCCGTGGATAACAAGGGAAATCAGGGAAGATATCAAAGCAAAGGATGATGCGTACAAAGTACCCAGAAAAAGCAGCATACCAGAGGACTGGGAGAAATTCAGAGACCAGCAGAGGAGGACAAAGGCCTTGATTAGGAAAGGAAAAATAGATTATGAAAGAAAACTGGCAGGGAACATAAAAACTGACTGCAAAAGTTTTTATAGATATGTGAAGCAAAAGAGATTAGTTAAAACAAATGTAGGTCCCTTACAGTCAGAAACGGGTGAGTTGATCATGGGGAACAAGGATATGGCGGACCAATTGAATAACTACTTTGGTTCCGTCTTCACTAAGGAAGACATAAATAATCTTCCGGAAATAGCCGGGGACCGTGGGTCAAAGGAGGAATTGAGTGAAATCCAGGTTAGTCGGGAATTGGTGTTGGGTAAATTGAATGGATTAAAGGCCGATAAATCCCCAGGGCCAGATAGGCTGCATCCCAGAGTACTTAAGGAAGTAGCTCCGGAAATAGTGGATACATTAGTGATAATCTTTCAAAACTCTTTAGATTCTGGAGTAGTTCCTGAGGATTGGCGGGTAGCAAACGTTACCCCTCTTTTTTGAAGGGGGGGGGGGAGGGAGAGAAAACGGGGAATTACAGACCAGTTAGTCTAACATCGGTAGTGGGGAAACTGCTAGAGTCAGTAATTAAAGATGGGATAGCAGCACATTTGGAAAGTAGTGAAATCATTGGATAAAGTCAGCATGGATTTACAAAAGGTAAATCATGTCTGACGAATCTTGTGGAATTTTTCTAGGATGTAACTAGTAGCGTGGATAGGGGAGAACAAGATAGGGGTGTATCTGGACTTCCAGAAGGCTTTTGACAAGGTCCCGCATAAGAGATTAGTATATAAACTTAAAGCATACGGTTCAGTATTGATGTGGATACAGAACTGGCTGGCAAACAGGAAGCAAAGAATAGGAGTAAATGGGTCGTTTTCACAATGGCAGGCAGTGACTAGTGGGGTACCGCAAGGCTCAGTGCTGGGACCCCAGCTATTTACAATGATACCTTAATGATCTGGATGAAGGAATTGAAGGCAATATCTCCAAGTTTGTGGATGACACTAAGCTGGGGGGCAGTGTTAGCTGTGAGGAGGATGCCAGGAGACTACAAGTGACTTGGATAGGCTGGGTGAGCGAGCAAATGTTTGGCAGATGCAGTATAATGTGGATAAATGTGAGGTTATCCACTTTGGTGGCAAAATAGGAAAGAAGACTATTATCTAAATGGTGGCGATTAGGAAAAGGGGAGATGCAGCACGACCTGGGTGTCATGGTACACCAGTCATTGAAAGTGGGCATGCAGGTGCAGCAGGCAGTGAAGCAAGCGAATGGTATGTTAGCTTTCATTGCAAAAGGATTTGAGTATAGGAGCAGGGAGGTTCTACTTCAGTTGTATAGTGTCTTGCTGAGACCACACCTGGAGTATTGCGTACAGTTCTGGTCTCCAAATCTGAGGAAGGACATTATTGCCATAGAGGGAGTGTAGAGAAGGTTCACCAGACTGATTCCTGGGATGTCAGGACTGTCTTATGAACAAAGACTGCATAGACTCGGTATATACTCTCTAGACTTTAGGAGATTGAGAGGGGATCTTATAGAAACTTACAAAATTCTTGGGTTGGACAGGCTAGATGCAGGAAGATTGTTCCCGATGTTGGGGAGGTCCAGGACAAGGGGTCACAGCTTAAGGATAAGGAGGAAATCCTTTAGGACCGATATGAGAAGGACTTTTTTCACACAGTGTGTGGTGGGTCTCTGGAACTCTCTGCCACAGAGGGTAGTTGAGGCCAGTTGATTGGCTATATTTAAGAGGGAATTAGATGTGGCCCTTGTGGCTAAGGGGATCAGAGGGTATGGAGAGAAGGCAGGTATGAGTTGGATGATCAGCCATGATCATATTGAATGGTGGTGCAGGCTCGAAGGGCCGAATGGCCTACTCCTGCACCTAATTTCAATGTTTCTATGTTTCTATCATGGCTGATCATCCACAATCAGTACACCGTTCCTGCCTTCTCCCCATATCCCCTGACTCAGCTATCTTTAAGAGCCCTATCTGGTCTCACTAGGGCCCTGTACAACTGCAGAAGGACCTCTTTGCTCCTATACTCGACTCCTCTTGTTATAAAGGCCAACATGCCATTCACTTTCCTCACTGCCTGCTGTACCTGCATGCTTACTTTCATAGACTGATGAACAAGGACCCCCAGATCCCGTTGTACTTCCCCTTTTCCCAACTTGACGCCATTTAGATAGTAATCTGCCTTCCTGTCTTTGCTACCAAAGTGGATAACCTCACATTTATCCGCATTAAACTTCGTCTGCAATGCATCTGCCCACTCCCCCAACCTGTCCAAGTCACCCTGCATTCTCATAGCATCCTCCTCACACCTCACACTTCCACCCAACTACTGTCATCTGCAAATTTGCTAATGTTACTTTGATTCCCTTCACCCAAATAATTGATGTATATTGTAAATAGCTGCGGTCCCAGCACCGAGCCTTGCGGAACCCCACTAGTCACTGCCTGCCATTCTGAAAGGGACCCGTTAATCCCTACTCTTTGTTTCCTGTCTGCCAACCACTTCTCTATCCATGTCAGCACTCTACCCCCAATACTATGCGCCCTAATTTTGCCCACTAATTTCCTATGTGGGATCTTACCTTCGGAGTGCGGGAGGAAACCGGAGCACCCGGAGAAAACCCACGCAGGTTACAGGGTGAACGTACAAACGCCGTACACAGAGTATCCAGAGTCAGAAGCGAACCGGCGCTGTGAGGCAGGAACTCTACTGCTGCGCCACCGTGACGCCCTAATTATTATTATTAGTTCAGTTCAGTTTATAGTCACATAATGGAGCAGCTGGGCTTGTACACTCATAGAATTTAGAAGGATGAGTGGGGATCGTATTGAAACATGTAAGATTATTAAGGGTTTGGACACGCTGGAGGCAGGAAACGTGTTCCCAATGTTGGGGGAGTCCAGAACCAGAGGCCACAGTTTAAGAATAAGGGGTAGGCCATTTAGGATGGAGATGAGGAAACACTTTTTCACCCAGAGAGTTGTGAATCTGTGGAATTCTCTGCGTCAGAGGGCGGTGGAGGCCGGTTCTCTGGATACTTTCAAGAGAGAGCCGAGGAGCCCTGTCTCGGCCGGCTCTCCCGCTCCGTGAGTCCGGACTCCATCCCGGGTGGGGGTGGGGGGGAATGGAGGGAGGGAGGGAGGGGGGGCTGCAAAGAGAGGGGGGGAGGCGAGTGGCCGGAGGGGAACAGGTGGAGGCGCTGAGTAACCTTTGTCTCTTTGTTTTGGCACAGATACATTGCATGATGATCTGGGTTAGATGCTGATCAACAGTTTGTCTCTCTCTGCCCCTCTCCCTCTCCCCTCTTGCGTGTGTGTGTGTGCGTGTGTGTGTGTGTGCCTGTGTGTGTGTGCCTGTGTGTGTGTGCCTGTGTGTGTGTGTGTGCCTGTGTGTGTGTGTGTGTGTGTGTGTGTGTGTATGTGCATGTGTGTGTGTGTGTGTGTGTGTGTGTGTGCGCGCATCTGCCTCTGTCTGCGTGTGTGTGTGTGCGCGCTTGTACTCGTGTTCCGCCCCCCCCCCCCCCTAACCCGTCCTATTTCTAACGATGTTAGGGTCGTGTTTACAAAGCGTTGTGCCTGCAAAGGACTGTCCAACAAGGGTGGTGTGTATTAAGGGCTGTGTCCACCAAAGGTTGTGTTGACCAATGGCTCTGTCCTCCAAGGGTAGTGTCTAAGAAGGGTCGTGTTTACCAAGGGGATTGCTTACCAAGGAATGTGTTTACCAGGGGTTGTGTTTACCAAGGGTTGTGTCTGACGAAGGTTAAGTCTACCAAGGGTTGTGTCTGCCAAGACGTGTTCATACCAAGGATTATGTGTACTAAGGGTCGTGTTTACCAAGGATTGTGTCTGTCACGCGAGTATGGTGCGAAAAGTGGCGAGCCAGGTGAGAATAGCGCGAGCCTCGTGCGAAAAGTTCGAGTCTGTCGCGAAAAGGGCGAGCAGGCTGCGAAAATGCGATTCTGGTGCGAAAAGTGTGAGCCTGGTACGAAAAGTGCGATTCCGTTGCGAAAAGTGTGAGCCTGGAGCAAAAACTACGAGACAGGTGCGAAAAGTACTAGCCGGGTGCGAAAAGTGCGGGTTTGGTGCGAAAAGTGCGAGCCGGCTGCAAAAAAATGCGAGCCTGGTGCGAAGGCTGCGAGCATGGTGCGAAAACTGAGATCCTGGTGCGCAAACTGCCATCCTGGAGGAGAAACTGCGAGCCTGGTGCGAAAGATGCGAGCCTGGTGAGAAAACTTCGCGCCTGGTACGAAAAGTGCGAGCTGGTCCTAAATGCGCCAGCCTGGTGCGAAACGGGCGAGCCTGCTGCGAAAACTGCGAGGCCGGTGCGAAAATGCAAGATTGGTGCGAAAGCTGCGAAGCTCGTCCGCAAACTACGAGCCCACCGCACAAGTTTCGAGCCTGGTGCGATAAGAGCGAGCCTCGGTAAATGGGGAATTAGGGGAGGGCACTAATAAATGGAGAATTAGGGGAGCACAGCATTAAATGGTGAATATGGCGAGGACACCAGTAAATGGGAAATTAGGGGACGGCGCCAGTAAACAGTGACGCAGAGATAGAGTTGCCGTCTCACAGGTTCAGAGACCCGGGTTCGATACCGACCACGGCCGCCGTCTGCAAGGTTTGTACGTTCTCCCCGTGACCGCGTGGATGCTGCCTGCCCCGCTGTTACTCCAGCTGTTTGTGACCCCATACGATATACATGTGTTTCTCAGCTCAAGGTATCCAGCGCGGTGGCACAGCGGTACAGTTGCTGTCTTGCAGCGCCAGAGACGCGGGTTCAAACCCGAACAAAGGTGCTGTCTGTACAGAGTTTGTACGTTCTCCCTCTGACCGCGTGGATTTTCTCCGACATCTTCGGTTTCCTCCCAAACTCCAAAGACGCACAGGTTTGCAGATATACAGGTTTAAATATAAATTGTCCCCAGTGTGTGTAGGACATCGTTAATGTGTGGGGATCGCTGGTCCTTTTCGAGACTCTTTTCACCAGACGTGTTGTCTGTTACGTTGGGTTACTCCAGCATTTCGTGTCTATCTTGGGTTGCAACCCGCACCTGCATCTCCTTCCTGCGCGAAACTGTTCTTAAGTCTGGACATTTGAGGGGTTTAGAGGGTAGAGGAGCTTAGAGTTTAGAGGGGTTGAGAGGGGTTTATAAAGGATTAGAGGGGTTTAGACGGGTGTAGTGGTTTAGAGGGGTTGAGAAGGCCTTAGAGGGATTTAGAGGGCTTTAGAGGTGTTTAAATAATTTTAGAGGAGTTTAGAGTTTAATCGGGTTTAGAGGGGGGTTAGATGGGTTTATAGGGTTTAGAGCTTTACACGGCTTTGGAGGGGCATAGATGGGTTTAGAGGGGGTTAGATGGGTTTTTGATTGGTTTAGAGGGGTTTCGAGATCTTTAGAGAGGTTTAGATGGCTTTAGAGGGGTTTGGAGGGTTTACAGGGGTTTACAGGGGATAACAGGTGTATAGAGGTGATTAGAGGTGTTTATGTTGCGAGCCTGGTGCGTAAAGTGCGAGTCTGGTTCGAAACATGCGAACCGCCAGCGAAAAATGCGAGCCTGGTTCGAATAGTGCGAGCTGGTTGTGTAAAAAGCGAGCCTGGTGCGAACACTACAATCCGGGGCGAAAACTGCGAGCCTGGCGCAAAAACGACGAGCCAGGCGCACAAACTGCGAGCCTGATGCGAAAAGTGCGAGGCTGGTACGAAATCAGCGAGCCTGGTGCGAAAAGTGCCAGCGTTGTGCGAAAGGTGCGAGGCGCCTGCGAAAAATGCGAGCCTGGTGCTAAAGGTGAGAGCCTGGTGCGAAAACTGCGAGCCTGGTGCGAAAAGTGCGAGCCGCAGTAAATTGGAAATTAGGGGAGGGCACTAATAAACAGGGAATTAGGGGAGCGCAGCATTAAATGGTGATCAGGGGAAGACACCAGTAAACGGGATTAGGGGATCGCACCAGTAAATGGGGAGGTAGGGGAGGGCGCCAGTAAACAGTGGCGCAGCGGCAGAGTTGCTGCCTCACAGATTCAGAGACCCTGGTTCGATTCCGACCACGGCCACCGTCTGCCTGGTTTGTACGTTCTCTCCCTGACCGCGTGGATTTTCTCCGACATCTTCGGTTTCCTCCCAAACTCCAAAGACGCACAGGTTTGTAGATATACAGGTTTAAATGTAACTTGTCCCCAGTGTGTGTAGGACATCGATATGTGTGGGGATCGCTGGTCAGTGCGGACTCTCACTGTTCCTTTTCGAGACCCTTTTCTCCAGAGATGCTGTATGTCACGCTAGGTTACTCCAGCTTTTTGTGTGTATCTTAATAATAATAATCTATTTTATTGTCATTGCACATGGGTGCAACGAGATTTGGTTTGCAGCTTCCATCCGATATCATAACTTAAACTAAATTTTTTTTTAAAAACAGTAAAACAGTATATAGTGCAAATAGGTCTGTGCCGGGTCGATGTGCGACGTGACCATCAGAGGGAGACAGTTCATGGGGGTGGGGGGCACAGCAGGGTCGTTTCGGAGCAGCTATAGCTCTGGGGTGAAGCTGTCCTTAAGTCTGGAGGTGCAGGCGTTGAAGGCCTTGTAACGTCTGCCGGAAGGTAGAAGTTGGATCAAGGGTGAGGAGTCTTTGCAAGGGTGTGAGGAGTCTTTGTGAATGCTGACGGCCTTCCTGAGGCACCGTGTGTGGTAGATGCCCTCAAGGCTGGTAGCTGTGTCCCAGTTATCTTCTGCGCTCTGTGGACGACGCGCTGAAGAGCTCTCCTCTCCGCCTCCGTGCAGCTGAGATACCACACAGAGATGCCATATGTTAGTATTCACTCTGTGGTGCAGCGGTAGGAGGTTTTCACAGCAATCATCTTCTGTTGAAACCAGCATCTGCAGCTCCTTCCTGCGCGAATCTGTTCTTAAGTCTGGATATTTCAGGAGTTTAGATGGGTTAAGAGAGGTTTGGAGGGCTTTAGAGCGGGTTTGAGGGGTTCAGAGGGGGTTCGAGGGGTTACGAGGGTTTTAGAAGGGTTTATAGGGGATTCCGACGAGATTAGAGGGGTTTAGAGGGGTTTCGAGGGCTTTAGAGGGGGTTTAGAGAGGATTAAGATGCGGGCCTGGTGCGCAAAGTGCGAGTCTGGTTCGAAAAGCGGGAGCCACCGGCGACATATTCTGGCCTGGTTAGAAAAGTGCGAACCGGCCACGAAAAAAAAAGCGAGCCTGGTGCGAACACTGCAATCCGGGAGCGAAAAGTGCGAGCCTGGCGCAAATAGTGCTAGCATGTGGTGAAAACTGCGTGCCTGGTGCGAAATCCGCGAACCTGGCGCGAAAACTGTGAGCCTTCTGCGAAAAGTGCGAGGCGCCCCCTCGAAAAATGCGAGATTGGTGAGAAAGGTGCGAGCCTGCTACGAAAAGAGCGAGCCTCCTCCGAACAGGGCGATCCTGGTGCGAAAACTGCGACATTGGCTCAAAAAGTGCGAGCCTGGTGCGAAAGGTGCGAGCCTGCTACCCAAAGTGGGAGCCTGGTGCGAAAACTGCGAATCTTGTGCGAAATTTACAAGACTGGTGCGAAAAATGCGAACTTGCTGCGAAAAGCGCGAGTCTGGTGCGAAATCTGAGATCCTGGTGTGTAAACTGCGAGCGTGGCGCAAAAAATGCGAGCCTGGTGCTAAAAGTGCGAGCCTGGTGCTAAAAGTACAAGCTTGTGCTAAAAGTGCGAGCTGGTGCGAAAAGAGAGAGCTGGTGCGAAAAGAGAGAGCTGGTGCGAAAAGTGCGAGCCTCAGTAAATGGGGAATTAGGGGAGGGCACTAATAAATGGGGAATTAGGGGAGCGCAGCATTAAATGTTGAATTAGGGGAGGGCGCCAGTAAACGGGGATTTAGGGGATGGCACCAGTAAATGGGAAATTAGGGGAGGGCGCCAGTAAACTGCGGTACAGCGGCAGAGTTGCTGCCTCACAGCTTCCGGGACGCGGGTTCGATTGAGACCACGGCCGCCATCTGCACGGTTTGCACATTCTCCCCGTGACCGGGTAGATTTTCTCCAGAGATGCTGCTGCCACCGCTGCTACTCCGTCTTTTTGTGACCACATATGATATATCAGCGTTTTTGAGCTCAAGCTATCCAGAATGGTGACACACCGGTAGACATTGCCTTGCAGTGCCAGAGATGCGGGTTCAATCCCGACCAAGGGTGCTGTCTGTACGGAGTTTTACCTTCCCCCCCCCCCCCCCCCTGACCGCGTGGATTTTCTCCGACATCTTCGGTTTCCTCCCAAACTCCAAAGACGCACAGGTTTGTAGATATACAGGTTTAAATGTAAATTGTCCCCAATGTGTTTAGGACATCGATAATGTGTGGGGATCGCTGGTCAGTGCGGACTCGCACTATTCTTTTTCGAGCCCCTTTTGTCCAGACATGTTGTCTGTCACGCTGGGTTACTCCAGGGTTTTGTGTCTATCTTCGGTTGAAACCAACATCTGCTGCTCCTTCCTGCGCGAAACTGTTCTTAAGTCTGGTCATTTGAGGGGTTTGGAGGCATTTACATGGGTTTGCTGGGCTTTAGATGGGTTTAGATGGGTTTGGAGGGGTTTAGACTGGGTTTGAGGGAGTCAGAGCGGTTTAAAGGGGTTTACAGGGGTTTAGAGGGGGTTATGTGTCTATAGAGGGGTTTAGTGTGCTTTAGAGCGGTTTAAAGGGGTTAAGAGGGGTTTAGAGGGATTTTTCGGGGGTTTGAGGGGATTAGAGGGGTTTAGAGAGGACTGGATTGGTTTAGAGGGGTGTAGAGAATGTTAGAGGCGTTTCGAGGGCTTTAGAGGGGTTGCAATGTGTTTAGAGGGGTTTATAGGTGTTTAGTGGGGTTGAGAACAGTTTACATAGAAACAGAAATTAGGTGCAGGAGTAGGCCATTCGGCCCTTCGAGCCAGCACCGCCATTCAATATGATCATGGCTGATCGTCCAACTCAGTATCCCGTACCTGCCTTCTCTCCATACCCTCTGATCCCCTTAGCCACAAAGGCCACATCTAACTCCCTCTTAAATATAGCCAATGAACTAGCCTCAACTACCCTCTGTGGCAGAGAGTTCCAGAGACCCACCACACACTGTGTGAAAAAAGTCCTTCTCATATCGGTCCTAAAGGATTTCCCCCTTATCCTTAAGCTGTGACCCCTTATCCTGGACCTCCCCAACATCGGGAACAATCTTCCTGCATCTAGCCTGTCCAACCCCTTAAGAATGTTGTAAGTTTCTATTAAATCCCCTCTCAATCTCCTAAATTCTAGAGACATAAACCGAGTCTATGCAGTCTTTGTTCATAAGACAGTCCTGACATCCCAGGAATCAGTCTGGTGAACCTTCTCTCCACTCCCTCTACGGCAATAATGTCCTTCCTTAGATTTGGAGATCAAAACTGTACGATATACTCAAGGTGTGGTCTCACCAAGGCCCTGTACAACTGAAGTAAAACCTCCCAGCTCCTATACTCAAATCCTTTTACTATGAAAGCTAACATACCATTCGCTTTCTTCACTGCCTGCTGCACCTGCATGCCTACTTTCAATGACTGGCGTACCATGACACCCAGGTCGCGCTGCATCTCCCCTTTTCCTAATCAGCCACCATTTAGATAATAGTCTGCGTTCCTGTTTTTGCCACCAAAGTGGATAACCTCACATTTATCCACATTATACTGCATCTGCCAAACATTTGCCCACTCACCCACCCTATCCAAGTCACCTTGCAGTTTCCTAGCATCCTCAGCTTAGTGTCATCCGCAAACTTGGAGTTGTTGCATTCAATTCGCTCATCCAGATAATTAATATATATTGTAAACAGCTGGGGTCCTAGCACTGAGCCTTGCGGTACCCCACTAGTCACTGCCTGCCATTGTGAAAAGGACCCGTTTACTCCTACTCTTTGCTTCCTGTTTGCCAGCCAGTTCTCTATCCACATCAATACTGAACCCCCAGTGCCGTATGCTTTAATTTGTATACTAATCTCTTATGCGGGGCCTTGTCGAAAGCCTTCTGGAAGTCCAGATACACCACATCCACTGGTTCTCCCTTATCCACGCTACTAGATACATCCTAGAAAAATTCCACAAGATTCGTCAGACATGATTTACCTTTCGTAAATCCATGCTGGCTTTGTCCAATGATTTCACCAATTTCCAAATGTGCTGCTATCCCATCTTTAATAACTGACTCTAGCAGTTTCCCCGCTACCGATGTTAGACTAACTGGTCTGTAATTCCCCATTTTCTCTCTCCCCCCCTTCTTAAAAAGAGGGGTTACGTTTTCTACCCGCCAATCCTCAGGAACTACTCCAGAATCTAATGAGTTTTGAAAGATTATTACTAATGCATCCACTATTTCCGGAGTACTTCCTTAAGTACTCTGGGATGCAGCCTATCTGGCCCTGGGGATTTATCGGTTTAATCCATTCAATTTACCCAACACCACTTTACGACGAACCTGGATTTCACTCAAGTACTCCTTTGACCCGCGGTCCCCTGCTATTTCCGGCAGATTATTTATGTCTTCCTTAGTGAAGACGGAACCAAAGTAGTTATTCAATTGGTCCGCCATATCCTTGTTCCCCATGATCAACTCACCTGTTTCTGACTGCAAGGGATCTCATTTGTTTTTTACTAATCTCTTTCTCTTCACATATCTATAACAACTTTTGCAGTTAGTTTTTATGTTCCCTGCCAGTTTTCTTTCATAATCTATTTTTCCTTTCATAATTGAGTCCTTTGTCCTCCCTCCCCTGCTGGTGTCTGAATTTCTCCCAGTGCTCTGGTATGCTGCTTTTTCTGGCTCGTTTGTACGCATCATTCTTTACTTTGATACTATCCCTGATTTCTCTTGTTATCCACGGATGCAATACCTTCCCTGATTTATTATTTTGCCAAACTGGGATGAACAATTTTTGTACATCATCCATGCAGTCTTTAAATGTCTTCCATTGCATATCCACCGTCAACCCTTTTAGAATTAATTACAAGTCAATCTTGGCCAATTCACATCTCATACCCTCAAAGTTACCTTTCTTTAAGTTCAGAACCATTGTTTCTGAATTAACAATGTCACTCTCCATCCTAATGAAGAACTCAACCATATTATGGTCACTCTTGCCCAAGGGGTAACGTACAACAAGACTGCTAACTAACCCTTCCTCATTACTCAATACCCAGTCTAAAATAGCCTGCTCTCTCGTTGGTTTCTCTACATGTTGATTTGGATGACTATCCCGCATACATTCTAAAAAACCTTCTTCCTCAGCGCCCCTGCCAATTTGATTCACCCAATCTATATGTAGATTGAAGTCACCCATTATGTGTTTTTCCTTTGTCGCACGCATTTCTAATTCCCTTTTTCATGCTATCCCCAACTTCACTACTACTGTTAGGTGGCTTGTACACAACACCCACCAGCGTTTTCTGCCCCTTAGTGTTTCACAGTTCTACCCATACCGATTCCACATGCTCCAAGCTAATGTCCTTCCTTTCCATTGCGTTAATCTCCTCTCCAACCAGCAACGCTACCCCACCTCCTTTTCCTATCTCTCTATCCCTCCTGAATATTGAATATCCCTGGATGTTCAGCTCCCAGCCTACGTCACCCTGGAGCCATGTCCCCGTGATACCAACTATATCATAATCATTAATAGCTATCTGCACGTTCAACTCATCCACCTTATTACGAATACTCATTGCATTGAGACACAACGCCTTCAGGCTTGTTTTTACAACGCTCTTATCCCTTATACAATTATTTTGAAAAGTGACCCTTTTTGATTTTTGCCCTGGTTTTGTTTGCCTGCCACTTTTACTTTTCACCTTGCTCCCTATTGCTTCCACCCTCGTTTTACACCCACCTGCCTCTCTGCTCTGGTACCCATCCCCTTGCCACATTAGTTTAAATCCTCCCTGACAGCACGAGCAAACACTCCCCCAAGGACATTGGTTCCCTTCAAGCCCAGGTGCAGACCGTCCTGTTTGTACTGGTCCCATCTCCCCCAGAACTGGTTCCAGTGCCCTAAAAAAATGGAATCCCTCCCCCTTGCACCATTTTTCAAGCCACGTATTCATCTGCAATATCCTCCTATTCTACTCTGACTGGCCCGTGGTACTGGTAGTAATCCAGAGATTATTACCTTTGAGGTCCTACTTTTAAGTTTATCGCCTAGCTCCCTAAATTCACCTTGTAGGACCTCATCACTTTTTTTACCTATACCATTGGTGCCAATATCCACCACGACAACTGGCTGTTCACCCTCCCCCTCCAGAATGTTCTTCAGCCGTTCAATGACATCCCAGACCCTTGCACCAGGGAGGCAACATACCATCCTGTAGTCTCGTTTACGGCCACAGAAACGCCTATCTATTCCCCTGACAATTGAATCCCCTATTACTATTGCCCTTCCCCTCTTTTTTCCCCCCTGATGTGCCGCAGAGCCACCCATGGTGCCATGAACTTGGCTGCTGCTGCATTCCCCTGATGAGCCATCTCCCTCAACAGTATCCAAAATGGTAAACCTGTTTAGGAGGGAGATTTTTTTTAATATCTCAAAATAGATTTTATTCAATTAATAAATATATACAATACATCAACCGTGCGAAAAATCCATCCGACATTTTCGGAGGCTATACAAATTGTTCCATACAGTATATATATGTATATATATATATATATATATGACCGCAGGGGACTCCTGCACTACCTGCCTACTGCTTTGCTGGCTATTGGCCACCTGTTCCCTTTCTGTCCTCTTAGCTTTTACATATGGTGTGACCAACTCGCTGTACGTGCTATCCACGACTTTCTCCGCATCGTGGATGCTCCAGTATGAATCCAGCCGCAGTTTCAATCGTTCAATGCGGTCTGCCAGGAGCTGCAGCTCGACACACTTCCTGCAAACGTAGTCACCAGGGACACCGACAATATCCCTGATCTCCCACATGTTGCAGGCTGAGCAAGGCACGGGGCCAATATCTACTGACATATCTTACTCCCAAATTACTCTGTATTAAATATTAAAAAACACAAAAACTTATCCTTTAAACTTTACTAATAAATGGTGAATCCTTAACTCCCAGAATCCTTAAACCTGAAGGCAGAAATGTAAAAAAATGTAAACCGGGTTGCACCCAATCAGCTGCTTCCTCTGGCCCTCTTCCATCAATCAGAGGCTTCACCAGATTCCTCTTCTGGAAGTGAGATGGACCGTTGCAGAATGGGGTCTCACAGCTCCAGGTAACTCCACCCTCTCTCACCAACGGCTCCCTGGGCCTCTGTGGAAGCAAGTCCCGCGATGTGTTTGATACTCACAGCTCCAGGTAACTCCACCCTCTCTCACCAACGGCTCCCTGGGCTCGTTCTGTAGATAGGTTGGAACTTCTCCCTCGCCGCCTCTGTCTCTCGAGTCCGTGTGTGAGTTTGTGTGTGTTCGGTCACAGCAGATTCACTCTTTATATACGCTGGGGTTTGGAAAGAAAAAATATATATAAGGGGAGGCGTGATGTAATCGGAAAGGGGAGCTCTTTGAGGAATGGAAATTAGAGACAGACAGAGAGAGAGAGAGTCCATGTTACTCTCGGCCCGCCCACAAGTTTCCTCTCTGCCCTCCACAGAACAGTTTCACGGCGTCCCATCGTCACGAGGTTAGTGTAATTTAGTTTACAGATACAGCGTGGAAACAGGCCCTTCGGCCCACCGAGTCCGCGCCGCCCAGCGATCCCCGCACACTTGCAATATCAATAGACAATAGACAATAGGTGCAGGCGTAGGCTATTTGGCCCTTCGAGCGAGCACTGTCATTCAATGTGATCATGGCTGATCATCCCCAATCAGTACCCCGTTCCTGCCTTCTCCCCATATCCCCTGACTATTTTTACGAGTCCTATCTAGCTCTCTCTTGAAAGCACCCAGAGAACCTGCGTCCACCGCCCTCTGAGGCAGAGAATTCCAAAGACTTACCACTCTCTGTGAGAAAAAGTGTGTCCTTGTCTCCGTTCTAAATGGCTTAGTCCTTATTCTTAAACGGTGGCCCCTGGTTCTGGACTCCCCCAACATGGGGAACATGTTTCCTGCCTCCCTGCGCTCCCTCAATATCAAGAATGTCCATCCTAAAATTAGGGGACCAAAACTGCACACAATACTCCAGGTATGGTCTCACTAGGGCTCTGTACAACTGCAGAAGGACCTCTTTGCTCCTATATTCGATTCCTCTTGTTATAAAGGCCAACATGCCATTCGTTTTCTTCACAGCCTGCTGTACCTGCATGCTTATTTTCATAGACTGATGTACAAGGACACCCAGATCCCGTTGTACTTCCCCTTGTCCTAACTTGACACCATTTAGATAGTAATCTGCCTTCTAGTTTTGGATAACAAAGTGGATAACCTCACATTTATCCTCATTCAACTTCATCTGCTCACTCCCCTAACCTGCCCAAGATTGTAAATTGCTGTGGTCCCAGCACCGAGCCACGCGGTACCTCATTAGGCATGGCCTGCCATTCTGAAAGGGACCCGTTAATCCCTAATCTTTGTTTCCTGTCTGCCAAACAATGTCAGCACTCTAACCCCAATACCACGTGCCCAAATTTTGCCCACTAATCTCCAACGTGGGACCAAATGCTTTCTGAAAGTCCAGGTGCAATACACTCATTAGCTCTCCCTTGTCCCTTTTCCTGGTTACAACCTCAAATTCCAGAAGATTAGGCAAGCATGATTTGCACTTACTAAATACATGCTGACTCGGACCGATCCTCTTACTGCTATCCAAATGTGCCGCTATTTCTTATATTTTTTAATTGACTCCAGCATCTTCCCCGCCAACGATGTCAGGCTAATAGGTTTATAATTTTAACTGCCGCCTTTCTTAAAAAGTGGGATAACATTAGCTACACTCCGATCCACAGGAACTGATTCTGAATATGTAGAACACTGGAAAATTATCACCAATGCGACCACGATTTCTCGAGTCATTTCCTCGAGTGCCCTGGGATAGCACTAAAAGGATGAGTAAATTTGGATAGCAGTAAAATGATTAGTCCAAGTCAGCATGGATTTTTGAAAGGAAAATCATGTTTGACTAATCTTAAGGAATTTTTTAAGGGTGTGACAAGTAAAATGGATGAATGGGAGCCAGTAGATGTAGTGTATCTAGACTTTCAGAAAGCCTTTGAAAAGGTCTCGCAGGGGAGACTGGTGACTAAAATTAGAGCACATGGTATTGGGGGTAGGGTGTTAACGTGGATAGAAATTTGGTTGGCAGACCGAAAGCAAAGAGTAGGAGTGAACGGGTCCTCTTTAGAATGGCAGGATGTGGCGAGTGGAGTGCCGCAAGGCTCGGTGTTGGGGCCGCAACTGTCTACCATATATATTAATGATTTGGAAGAGGGACTTATGAGCAACACTAGCAAGTGTGCGGATGACACAAAGCTGGGTGGCAGTGTGAACAGTGAAGAGGATGTTAGGAGGTTGCAGGGGGACCAGGACAGGTTGAGTGAGTGGGCAGATGCATGGAAGATGTAGTGTAACATAGATAAACTAGAGGTTATCCACTTTGGCGGCAAAAACAATGGAGCAGATTATTATCTAAATGGGTTTAGGTTAGGTGAGGGGGAGGTGCAGCGAGACCTGGGTGTCCTTGTACACCGGTCACTGAAAGTTGGCGTGCAGGTACAGCAGGAAATGAAGAAAGCTAATGGAATGTTGGCCTTCATACCAAGAGGATTTCAGTATAGGAGTAAGGAGGTGATTCTGCAGTTGTATATGGCTCTGGTAAGACCACATCTGGAGTATTGTGTACAGTTTTGGTCTCCTAATTTGAGGAAGGACATCCTTGTGATTGAGGCAGTGCAGCGTACGTTCACGAGATTGATCCCTGGGATGGCGGGACTGTCAAATGAGGAAAGATTGAAAAGACTAGGCTTGTATTCACTGGAGTTTATAATGGGATGAGGGGGGCGTCTTATAGAAACATAAAATTATAAAATAACTGGACAAGCTAAATGCAGGAAAGATTTTCCCAATTTTGGGCGAGTCCAGAACTAGGTGCCGCCGTCTTAGAATAAAGGAGAGGCCATTTAAGGCTGAGGTGAGAAAAAACGTTTTCACCCAGAGAGTTGTGAATTAGTGGAATTCCCTGCCGCAGAGGGCAGTGGAGGCCAAGTCACTGGATGGATTTAAGAGAGGGTTAGATAGAGCTCTCGAGGTTAGTGGAATTAAGAGATATGGAGAAAAGGCAGGCAAGGGTTATTGATTGAGGACGATCAGCCGTGATCACAATGAATGGCGGTGCATGCTTGAAGGGCTGAATGGCTTCCTCCTGCACCTATTTTCTATATTATGTTCCCTACCTCCTAATGGGTCCTTAAACTCAAATTCCTTTATGAAATCCAGTTCATTCCATAACACTAAATCCAGAATTGCCTTCTCCCTGGTAGGCTCCAATACAAGCTGCTCTAAGAATCAATCACGCACTCCACAAAGTCCCTTTCTTGGGCTCCAGTACCAACCCGATTTTCCCAGTCTACCTGCTTGTTGAAATATCCCATAACAACCGTAGCATTACCTTTACTCCATGCCAATTTTAACTCCCGATTCAACCCTATGTCCAGGCTACTGTATGTGGGCCTGTGGATAAGTCCCATTTGGGCATTTTTACCCTTACAATTCCTTAGTTCCATACTGACTCCACAGCTCCGGCTTCATTGTCACCCCTTGCAAGGGACTGAATTTCATTCCTCATCAACAGAGCTACCCCACCCCCTCTGTCCACGTGTCTCTCTATTCGATAGGAGGTATTATATTCGTTTTTGAATAGTTTTGTATGAAGTCTGGGTTGTCCCACGAGTTTGTTCCTCCTTGTCTCCTCCTCCTCTACCTTCACTTGCGAGGCTGGGCCCAGCTCCGTGACATAGACACAAAGTGCTGGAGCAACTCAGGCAGGGAGTCGGGAGGAAACGGATGGGTGACGATTCGGGGTGGAACCATTCTTTAGACCCACCCCAACTCGCTTTCCAGCTTTCTCTCCCCTCCCTCCCATCAGTCTTAAGGTTCGCCTGTTTATTTCCTCCACAGATGCTGCCCGACCCGCTGAGTTTCTCCAGCACTCTGTGGTTTACTGACAATTGTCCACTCCCGATAATTGTCCACTCCCGATCCCGCTGACAGCATCAACTCGTGGGCCGAGTGGCCTCTATCTCTCTCTCTCTCTCGCTCTCTCTCTGTACTTGCCAGCAGCCGCGGAAGCCACAGCAGACCCACGGCCTTACAGATAGATTGCCACATCACTCGCGGTGTCCCGGTCCCGGTCACGTCTGCCGACCGACTCCAGGCTTTGCTGAATTCCCCTAGTCAAGCGACACGCTGGGCTGGGCTGGGCTGGAGCGAGGAGAGATGTCAGTGCCAAGGGGTTGGGGGAGAGGGAGAGAACGGAAAGAGGAGCAGAGAAGGCGGGAACATAATCTCTCCCGCTTCTGTAACGGCGGTAGCTGGGGTTTACAGACCTGCTGTGCTGCTTTAGACTCGGCACAAAACCTGCTGCATCCTCCCTTCTCACCGAACTTCAGTTTACTTCAGAAATACAGCGCGGAAACAGGCCCTTCGGCCCACCGACTCCGTGCCGACCTGCGATCACCCCGACAATCAGTGGCGAACCTACATGTTTTGGGGCCCTGAAGCTTGAAGGCAGTGGTCTCGTCTCCTTCAGCAGCGCCTCGGTCTCCCTTCCTGGGCTCAGAGTGTCGATGACTCCTTCACCGCCGCGGTCTGGAGGAGTGGAGACGGGAGTGGATAGGAGCCGGGAGGGGAGACAGGGTAACTCACCAGTAACGGCGGAAAACTGAGATCCAGGGCACTCTCGATTGCAATTATGTGATTAACCCGCTCTGGCGCTTTTAAAGTGTAAATCCCACATATTGACGGGATGCACACTTTGTGCCTATTGGTGAGCGCTGTATCAGCGCCGCCCACATCACCAAGGCCGATGGCGTACCTGTGCTTGAGGAAATGGAGTGTGACTATCAAGCACAGGTGTGTCATCGGGCTCATGTGGTGATATGGGCGGTGCTGGTACAGCACTCACCAATCCACACATTCTCTATCCCTCGCTGCTCTGTCCCTCCCTCTCTCCTCTCTCTCCTCTCTCTCCTCTCTCTCCTCTCTCTCCTCTCTCTCCTCTCTCTCCTCTCTCTCCTCTCTCTCCTCTCTCTCCTCTCTCTCCTCTCTCTCCTCTCGCTCCCCGCTCTCTCTCCCCCCTTCCCGCTCTCTCTCCATCCCCGCTCTCTCTCCCCCCTTCCCGCCCTCTCTCTATCCCCGCTCTCTCCCCCTCTCCGCTCTCTCTCTCCCCGCCGCCACTATCTCTCCCTCCCCGCTGTCTGTGCCGCCTGCTGCGCCGGCATCATGTGTTCACTTGGAAAACAATCGGCGGCATGTGAAGAGCACCTCGCCTCTCTGCAGGTCCTTGCTAGTCTGCAGACCTCTCGCCTTGCCCTCGCTCAGGACCCTCTCGGCGGCCGCTGGCAAGTTTCACAGCCCAGATCCTCCGCCTCCACAGTCCCTCTCCCCTCCCCCGGGAGACAGACAGACAGACAGACAGACAGACAGACAGACAGACAGACAGACAGACAGACAGACAGACTCGGCCGCAAGGCGCTGGTCTCTGCTCTGTTGCTGCTCTAAGCTGCCGCTGCCCGGTCCGCCTTCACTTTGGTCTCCGGCGAGCGAGCGAGTGAGCGAGCGGACCCCGCGGCCGCCCGACCCACCCAGTCCCAGCGCTGCGTCTCCCCCGTGCCCGCGCACCACCGTCCGCTTCAATGGGAGCCGACCAGCCGCGCTCGCTCCCGCGACCAGCCCTGTTCTCACCCGGGTCCTAGCGCCCGCCGCCTACCTTCAACCTCTCAAGAAGATCCACACGTCTCTTAGGTTTCACTGACAACTTAAAAAATATATTTTTTAAATCGTTCTCAATGTTAAGTGAAACATTTAGCGGACCTGCCACTAAACTTTTATTTTTAAAGACATTTTGGAAACGGTCACATTGCTTCACTTCAGTGATGCTGCCTGTCCCGCTGAGTTACTCCAGCATTTTGTGTCTTTCTTTGGTTTATATCCGCATCTGCAGTTCCTTCCTCTACAAAATTATGATATATCCCCTATCTTTACAGAGTTATAGAGGACCAATAAGTCGGAGTGGGATTAGGATTGAGAATTACAGTGACAGGCAACGGGAAGTTCAGGGTGGTCGCATGGACTAAACGCAGGTGGTCACCCAACCAGCGTTTGATTTCTGCAATGAAATCAATCTTGAAGTTAAAAAAGGGTTGGAAGGAACTACAGATGTATTATGATTGGGGGGGGGCGTGGTGGAGCTTCGGAGAGAAGGTGGGGTGAAGGCGTCTATATTCAGGGCGGTTTAATGTCTAACTGACTCCTCCCTCGTGTGATTAGTTGGGAGTGGCCAGGACACTGAACACTGAGCACTTGCAGCCAAATAACATTAATTCCCCCGAGACGGCAGCGTGCGCAGCTGAAAACACTTTGAACTAGGAAGTGGCGGAATGTAAAATGGCTGCGAAAGACATTTTCGAGAGTTGGACCGAGGAGGCAGTTTGTCCCATCTGCCTGGATTTCTTCACCGATCCGGTGTCACTGGAGTGCGGGCACAACTTCTGCCGCTCCTGCATCACACAGAGTTGGGACAAGGAGCAGAGAAACTGCTGCCCGGAATGTAGAGAGGAGTTTACAGACCGCAGCCTCAGGGTGAGTCGGGCCTTGGCGAGACTGTCTGAGAAAGCTCGAACACTGAGCCTGAATCAGACGGAGAAGGAAAGTAAACTTCAGTGCGAGAAACATCAGGAACCTCTGAAGCTGTTTTGTGAAACGGACAAGAAGCTGATCTGTGTGATTTGTGCAGCTGGGCGGGAACACAAGCCTCACAGCTTCATGCCGGTAGAGGAAGCTGTTGAAATCTACAAGGTAAAAGCAAACCGATTCTGATCACATCATTATGTCATGTCGTGCTCGCTTTCTGATGTTTTTATTCTCTGATCTGAATCCCAACCCCAGGGTCAGGTGAAATCTGCCTTCACAGAAAAGAAATCAGACATCCAGAAAATGGAGCAGAAACAGAAATGGAGCATTTCTGGAGTTCAGGTTTGTACTGCCGATTTAATGTTCTAGTGTGGATTTCATCCCTGTGATGTGTGCAATAATTTGGCACCTCTATAGAGCTCAGTAGTCGAGGGCCAGAATTGTTGGGAGAGGTTGAGCAGCCAAGGACTTTACTCCCTGGAGCACAGTAGCCTGAAGAATGGTCTGTGGCAGGTGTATACTATCAAATTCGTGGAGAGAAAACTTTTAGACAAAGTGGGGGGGGGGGTCTACCTGTTGCGCTGGTGCATACTATTTGTTATTCTCGTTCACACACACAGACACAGACACACACACACACACATTCACACGCACACAGACTCATTAACGCGCACACACACATACTTATTCACACACACATGCTTATTCACAAACACACACTCATTCACACACACCCACTCATTCACACACACACACACACACAGACTCATTCACACACACAGAATCCTTCACACACACACAGACTCATTCACACCCACACAGACACACACACACACTCATTCACACACACACACACAGACTCATTCAAACACACACAGAGATACTTATTCACACACACACACTCATTCACACACACACTCATTCACACGCACACAGAATCATTCACACACACGGACTCATTCACACACACACAGACGCATTCACACAGACACGCACACAGACTCATTCACACACACAGAATCATTCACACACACACACACACAGACTCACTCACATCCACACAGACACACACACAGACTCATTCACACACACACATTCAAACAATCACACACTCATTAAACCACACACAGACACATGCACGCACATACTTATTCACACACACATACTAATTCTTACACACACACACACAGACTTATTCACACACACGTGCACAGACTCATTCACACACACACACACCGACGCATTCACACACACAGACACACACAGACGAATTCACACACACACAGATACTTATTCACAGACACATACACAGACTCATTCACAGACACACACACTCATTCACACTCACACACAAAGACTCATTCAAACAGGCACACACACAGACTCATTGACACCCACACAGACACACACAGACTCATTCACACACACACACAGACACACATATACTTATTCACACACACATACTTATTTACATACACACTAATTCACACACACACTGACTCATTCTCAAACACAGATACACACACAAAGACTCATTCACACACACAGATACACACACACTCATTCACACACACAGACTCATTCCCACGCACAAAGAATCATTCACACACACACAGACTCATTCATACACACACATACAAACACACACAGACGCATTCACACACACAGACTCATTAACACACACACAGACATACACACTGACTCATTCACACACACACACTCATTCACACACACAGAGGCATTCACACAGATACACACACACTCATTCCCACACACACAGACCCATTCACACACACACACACACTCATTCACACACACAGAGGCATTCACACATATACACACACACTCATTCACACACACACAGACCCATTCACACACACACACACACAGACCCATTCACACACACAGACTCATTCACACACAGACACACTCATTCACACAAACACACACTCATTCACACACATATACAGACACACTCAGAGACTCATTCACACACACACACACAGACTCATTCACACCCACACAGACACACACACACACAGAAACATTCACACACACACACTCATTCACACACACACCGACGCATTCATACACATACACAGACTTATTCACAGACAAACACACAGACTCATTCACACACACACAGACACACACACACACACACACAGACTCATTCACACACACACACACACACACACACACACACTCATTCTCACACACACAAAGATTCATTCACACACACACTAATTCGCACATGCACACACACAGGCACACACACACAGAATAATTCACACACACACACACATAATCATTCACACACAGCCTCATTCACACACACACACACACACACACACACATTCACACATGCACAGGCTCATTCACACACACACACAGAATCATTCACACCCACCCACACACACAGATTCATACACACACACACATACACACATGCACACACACACTCATTCACACTCACAGATACACACATAGACTCAATCACGCACACACAGACTCATTCACACACACAGACTCATTCTCACAGGCACACACACAAACGCACACGTACTCATTCACACACACAGACTCATTCACACGCACACACACACACAGACTCATTCATACACACACACAGATGCACACACACACATACTTTTTCACACACACATTCATCCACACACACTCATTCACACACACACACACACACACTCACTCACACAGACGCATTCACACAGACACAGACCCATTCACACACAGACAGACCCATTCACAAACACACAGACCCATCCACACACGCAGACTCACACACACACACACTCACACAAACACACACTCATTCACACACACACACTGACTCATTAACTCACACACAGACACACATACACATACTTTTTCACACACACTTATTCACACACACACACACACATTCACACACACAGACGCATTCACACACACAGACGCATTCACACAGACACGCACAGACTCATTCACACAGACACAGATGCTTTCACACACACACAGATCCATTCACACAAACACACACTCATTCACACACACACAGAGACTCATTCTCACACACACACACAGACTCATTCACACTCACAGATACACACACAGACTCAATCACGCACACACAGACTCATTCACACACACAGACTCATTCTCACAGACTCATTCACACACACAGACTCATTCACACACACAGACTCATTCACACACACAGACTCATTCACACACACAGACTCATTCACACGCACAGACTCATTCACACGCACACATAATCATTCACACGCCCACATAATCATTCACACACCCACACAGACTCATTAATACACACACACGCAGACGCATACACACACACATAATGTTTAACACACACACTCATTCACACACACACTCATTCACACACACTGACGCATTCACACACACACTGACTCATTCACACACACACTGACTCATTCACACAGACACACACTCAGACTCATTCACACAGACACAGACCCATTCACACACGCAGACTCACACACACACACACATTCACACAAACACACACTCATTCACACACACACAGACACACACACAAAAGGACTCATTCACACACACAGACACACACATACTTATTCACACACAGACTCATTCACACAAACACACGCACAGACTCGTTCACACACACACTGACTCATTCACACACACACACACGCACACTAATTCACACACACACCGACGCATACACACACAGATTTATTCACACAGACACAGACGAATTCACACACACACATACTTATTCACACACACACACTAAATCACACACACACACTGACTCTCTCGCACACACACACACACACACACACACACACACACACTCATTCACACACGCACAGACTCATTCACACACACACAGAATCATTCAGACCCACCCACACACACAGACTCATAGACACGCACACATACACACACACACTCATTCATACTCACAGATACACACAGACTCATTCACACACACAGACTCATTCTCACAGGCACACACACACACACACGCACACATACTCATTCACACACACAGACTCATTCACACGCGCACACACACACAGACTCATTCATATGCGCACACACACACACACTTTTTCACACACACATTCATTCACACACACTCATTCACACACACACACACTCACACACACAGACGCATTCACACAGACACAGACCCATTCACACACAGACAGACCCATTCACAAACACAGACCCATCCACACACGCAGACTCACTCACACAAACACACACTAATTCACACACACACAGACTCATTAACTCACACACAGACACACATACACATACTTTTTCACACACACTTATTCACACACACACAGATCCATTCACACACACAGACGCATTCACACAGACACGCACAGACTCATTCACACAGGCACAGATGCCTTCACACACACACAGATCCATTCACACAAACACACACTCATTCACACACACACAGACTCATTCACACACACACAGACTAATTCGCACTCACAGATACACACACAGACTCAATCACGCACACACAGACTCATTCACACACACACAGACTCATTCTCACAGACACACACACAGACTCATTCACACACACAGTCATTCACACGCACACAGAATCATTCACACACCCACAGAATCATTCACACACACACACAGACTCATTAATACACACACACACAGACGCATACACACGCACATAATTTTTAACACACACACTCATTCACACACTCATTCACACACACTGATGCATTCACACACACACTGACTCATTCACACACAGACGCATTCACACGGACACACACACAGACTCATTCACACAGACACAGACCCATTCACACACGCAGACTCACTCACACACACATTCACACAAACACACACTCATTCACACACACACAGAGACTCATTCACACACACACAGACTCATTCACACTCACAGATACACACACAGACTCAATTCACACACGCACACAGACGAATTCACACAGACACAGACGAATTCACACACACACAGATACTTATTCACAGACACACACACAGACTCATTCACAGACACACACAGACTCATTCACACACACACACACAGACACACATATACTTATTCACACACACACATACTTATTTACATACACACTAATTCACACACACTGACTCATTCTCAAACACAGATACACACAGACAGACTCATTCACACACACAGATACACACACACTCGTTCACACACACACAGACTCATTCCCACGCACAAAGAATCAATCACACACACAGACTCATTGTTACACACACATACAAACACACACAGACGCATTCACACACAGACTCATTAACACACACACAGACATACACACACTGACTCATTCACACACACACAGACCCATTCACACACACAGAGGCATTCACACAGATACACACACACTCATTCCCACACACACAGACCCATTCACACACACACACACTCATTCACACACACAGAGGCATTCACACATATACACACACACTCATTCACACACACACACAGACCCATTCACACACACAGACTCATTCACACACAGACACACTCATTCACACAAACACACACTCATTCACACACATATACAGACACACTCAGAGACTCATTCACACACACACACACACAGACTCATTCACACCCACACAGACACACACACACACAGAAACATTCACACACACACACACACTCATTCACACACACACCGACGCATTCATACACATACACAGACTTATTCACAGACAAACACACAGACTCATTCACACACACACAGACACACACACACACACACAGACTCATTCACACACACACACACACACTCATTCTCACACACACAAAGATTCATTCACACACACACAGAGACTAATTCGCACATGCACACACACAGGCACACACACACAGAATAATACACACACACACATAATCATTCACACACAGCCTCATTCACACACACACACACACACACACACACACACACACATACACACACATTCACACATGCACAGGCTCATTCACACACACACAGAATCATTCACACCCACCCACACACACAGACTCATACACACACACACATACACACATGCACACACACACTCATTCACACTCACAGATACACACATAGACTCAATCACGCACACACAGACTCATTCACACACACAGACTCATTCTCACAGGCACACACACACAAACGCACACATACTCATTCACACACACAGACTCATTCACACGCACACACACACAGACTCATTCATACACACACACAGATGCACACACACACACACACATACTTTTTCACACACACATTCATTCACACACACTCATTCACACACACACACACACACTCACTCACACAGACGCATTCACACAGACACAGACCCATTCACACACAGACAGACCCATTCACAAACACACAGACCCATCCACACACGCAGACTCACACACACACACACTCACACAAACACACACTCATTCACACACACACACTGACTCATTAACTCACACACAGACACACATACACATACTTTTTCACACACACTTATTCACACACACACACACACACATTCACACACACAGACGCATTCACACACACAGACGCATTCACACAGACACGCACAGACTCATTCACACAGACACAGATGCTTTCACACACACACAGATCCATTCACACAAACACACACTCATTCACACACACAGAGACTCATTCACACACACACACACAGACTCATTCACACTCACAGATACACACACAGACTCAATCACGCACACACAGACTCATTCACACACACACAGACTCATTCTCACAGACTCATTCACACACACAGACTCATTCACACACACAGACTCATTCACACGCACAGACTCATTCACACGCACACATAATCATTCACACACCCACAGAATCATTCACACACACACACAGACTCATTAATACACACACACGCAGACGCATACACACACACATAATGTTTAACACACACACTCATTCACACACACACTCATTCACACACACTGACGCATTCACACACACACTGACTCATTCACACACACACTGACTCATTCACACAGACACACACTCAGACTCATTCACACAGACACAGACCCATTCACACACGCAGACTCACACACACACACACACACATTCACACAAACACACACTCATTCACACACACACAGACACACACACAAAAGGACTCATTCACACACACAGACACACACATACTTATTCACACACAGACTCATTCACACAAACACACGCACAGACTCGTTCACACACACACTGACTCATTCACACACACACACGCACACTAATTCACACACACACCGACGCATACACACACAGATTTATTCACACAGACACAGACGAATTCACACACACACATACTTATTCACACACACACACACTAAATCACACACACACACTGACTCTCTCGCACACACACACACACACACACACTCATTCACACACGCACAGACTCATTCACACACACACAGAATCATTCAGACCCACCCACACACACAGACTCATAGACACGCACACATACACACACACACTCATTCATACTCACAGATACACACAGACTCATTCATATGCGCACACACACTCATTCACACACACACACACTCACACACACAGACGCATTCACACAGACACAGACCCATTCACACACAGACAGACCCATTCACAAACACAGACCCATCCACACACGCAGACTCACTCACACAAACACACACTAATTCACACACACACAGACTCATTAACTCACACACAGACACACATACACATACTTTTTCACACACACTTATTCACACACACACACACACATTCACACACACAGACGCATTCACACGCACAGACTCATTCACACGCACACATAATCATTCACACACCCACAGAATCATTCACACACACACACAGACTCATTAATACACACACACGCAGACGCATACACACACACATAATGTTTAACACACACACTCATTCACACACACACTCATTCACACACACTGACGCATTCACACACACACTGACTCATTCACACACACACTGACTCATTCACACAGACACACACTCAGACTCATTCACACAGACACAGACCCATTCACACACGCAGACTCACACACACACACACACACATTCACACAAACACACACTCATTCACACACACACAGACACACACACAAAAGGACTCATTCACACACACAGACACACACATACTTATTCACACACAGACTCATTCACACAAACACACGCACAGACTCGTTCACACACACACTGACTCATTCACACACACACACGCACACTAATTCACACACACACCGACGCATACACACACAGATTTATTCACACAGACACAGACGAATTCACACACACACATACTTATTCACACACACACACACTAAATCACACACACACACTGACTCTCTCGCACACACACACACACACACACACTCATTCACACACGCACAGACTCATTCACACACACACAGAATCATTCAGACCCACCCACACACACAGACTCATAGACACGCACACATACACACACACACTCATTCATACTCACAGATACACACAGACTCATTCACACACACAGACTCATTCTCACAGGCACACACACACGCACACATACTCATTCACACACACAGACTCATTCACACGCACACACACACAGACTCATTCATATGCGCACACACACACACACTTTTTCACACACACTCATTCACACACACACACACTCACACACACAGACGCATTCACACAGACACAGACCCATTCACACACAGACAGACCCATTCACAAACACAGACCCATCCACACACGCAGACTCACTCACACAAACACACACTAATTCACACACACACAGACTCATTAACTCACACACAGACACACATACACATACTTTTTCACACACACTTATTCACACACACACACACACATTCACACACACAGACGCATTCACACAGACACGCACAGACTCATTCACACAGGCACAGATGCCTTCACACACACACAGATCCATTCACACAAACACACACTCATTCACACACACACAGACTCATTCACACACACACAGACTAATTCGCACTCACAGATACACACACAGACTCAATCACGCACACACAGACTCATTCACACACTCACAGACTCATTCACACACACTCACAGACTCATTCACACACACTCACAGACTCATTCACACACACACACACACACACAGGCTCATTTACACACACAGACGTATTCACACACACACACACAGACTCATTCACGCACACACAGACTCATTCACACACACACTGACTTATTCACACACACACACACACACACACACTTATTCACACACACACAGACTCATTCCCACGCAGATTCATTCACACACAGACTCATTCAGACACACACAGACTCATTCACACACACACACACACACACAGACTTATTCACACATGTGCATGAATGAGTGTGTTCAAAATTAATATCTCTCTGATTTTTCATCGATGGGAAAACTCCTCTGGTGCAGTCCGGCGGAGGGGGGCTCTGAGCGTGGTGGCCAAAAATGAAGGCCGTATTTTGCGGCATTCTCTCGGAAATGACATCACAGTGAGTCAAAAGCCGTCAAGATCTTACTTTTAGTAATATAGATGGGTCAAATTCGGACAAGTGGAATTATCCAACAAATGGGACGTCTTGGTTGGTATCTAACACCCCTTGTTGTATCACACTATGAAGTCTGTCATTCTAAATGGTGCTGCTGTCTGCTAGTTCTGGTGACCTGGTGCTGTCAACTGAGGGCTAATGAAGACATGAAAAGGAATCGGCTGCAGGGAATTGTACTGGGGAAATGGGAATGATGTAATTGTATGTAACATTCACCAAACATTTCAAAAATATCATGAGGAGCTCTTGAATTGCCACGGTAATGAAGGGAGCGGATTATATATAAGTAAATTGAATTAATATAGATACGTATGGAGCCCAGCATGGACATGTTGGGCTGAAGGACATATTTCTGCACTGCAAAACACGACATTAATTAACCAAATGTAACTTCCATGTCATGAGGAAACACAGCAGAGTGATATAATATATTGATTCTCATCTTTCACCTGACAGAAACAGTCACACATCCTTCAGTCACAGGTCACATACCAGTTTGCTGAACTGCACCAGATTCTCACTGAGAAAGAGCAGCGCATACTCAGAGATATCCGCGAAGAAGAGGCGAAGATTGTAAAAACAATGGAGAAAAATCTTCAAGAGATACAAGCAAATTTAAATTCCATTCAGGAGGAACTCTCAAAGTTACAGAAACAGATAGACCACAAGGACGGCGTGATGTTTCTGAAGGTGAGGGGTTACACTGCAGTTTGGTGAAGTGAAAGTGAACAGTCACAATGCGGTGGGTTAAATTTCAGAAATAAATGCATCATTTACCAGCAATTCAGAACCGTGTCAAAGTTCAATTTGTTCCATCTTCTCACACATCCAACAACAATGCTCCAAATTCCAGGAATCCTCATGTGTTTATCCCACTTCAACTTAAATTTATCTGCAATATTGACTTCAGGCCGTCCGCTGAGTTCCACGTTCTCTTTACTGCAGCACGTGGAGTTTATTAAAGGCCATCATACATTTCAGCTTTGATTTTTGGTCTCCCCACAAGGAGCGATACTATATCCAACCCCCACCTATTTAAATCCGCCGCTGATCTTAAAATATTCCATTCCATTATCTCTGATATCTTCTCCAGATTAAATCCCATGACCTGCCCTGTCTTACTTGCAAGCGCGTTCAATGTCGCTACGACAATATCCACTTTCTGTCTGTGTGACAGCGGCAAAGTTGGGAAATGGGAATTGTCAGAGGGTTTTTTTCTGTGAGCAATTTGGTGAAATACCCGCCGTCGGGATCATAATGATCCATCTCAGTCTATTTTATTTATTTCAGGAGGAAGCTGGTCGCATGAGCAGGTAGGACATGCTTTTGACTGAAACAATGTTTGTTTTTTATAGTACTGCTGAAAAAAACAGCTCATGCTCAGTTTCTAACCAGCTGTTAAATATTTGCAGGGTTATTGATGAAACCAAAACAATGTTGGTGGTAGATGGCTCGTTGCCCATTGAAAAGTTTGATCCCACCTTTTTCTGCAACATGGCATTGAGAGAAACATCTGATATCATCAACCGAGGTAAAACTATTATATTTTCCATTGTTCTTTTCAAGACATCTCTATGCAATACTTATATGGGAGATTAATGGTATTAATGGACTCTGGGGGAAGCATCACAGAGACAGAGAGCAAAGTTTGTTTGCACTTGAACACATCCTTGTTCCTGGGTGGGAGACAAAAATGCTGTAGAAACTCAGCGGGTGAGGCAGCATCGATGCAGCGAAGGAAATGGGCGACGGTTCGGGTCGAGACCCTTCTTCAGACTGCAATAACTGAAAATGTCATTGAGTTCTCTTAATTTTTAAGAAAGATATGGGCTTTTAACTGTTCCAGATCAGAGCTTTTGAGTTAAGTCAATTGAAAGGCAATGGGGAACAAGGTGCTAATTTCCGAGTATGAAAATGGTCATAACTTTCTTAATACTGAAGATATGAAAGTGAATTAGGTGTCAAATTAAACTTATTTTTATGCTTTATCTGATGGGATAAATTGCAGACTTGATTTTCAAAACCTCAAAATGTTGTTACATTGCTAATAAGAGTATTAGATATTAAAAAAAAAACACAATATGTGATTTAAAATGCAGAATAAAAAGAAAGATCAGTGCCCTACAACAAGACAACGATACCAGTGTCTCCACAACTGGGACTCGTAGCGTGTAGTTTGACGTTATGTTTGACAAGGCCACAATAATTACATTTTTAGAGTCATTTATCCTGCAAATTAATTTATACATATGATTTCTTAGGATAGATTTCGAAAGTATTGATTCCTGCAGCCACAAACCTGTTACTAGCACTGCACCATCTAGGTTACTTAGCAGTGTTCTCATGGCATCATTATAGGCCACTTTTAATCTCTGAAAACTTGTCCTTCTGTAGTTTGACCACAGGTGTGCAGTATAGTGTGCAATATGCTCTAAACAGCGACATCTTCACCACATTTGTACACGCACCAAACGTACGCAAGGGAAAATGTGCCTGTATATACAGCATACGTTGCTGCCCATAAATATTATCATCATCATCATCTGTCATTTGTTCTGTAATAAAATGCCCAAGATATTTTACCGTTTTACAAACAGTAAGATTCTTGTCAGACAATTTGAAATCAGGAAATTTTAGACATTTATCCTCTTTGGTTCTACAGATCATAACAGCACTCTTACAAGCATTATGATTAATACCATTAAATATCATAATATTTAATATTCAACGCATCATCTGTTAAATCGCAATGCCTCTTAAATGCAGTAATTACATTTGATTCCACCAACTCCTCTGGCAAAATATATCAGGTATTAAACGCCTTGTGTGAAGAAAACTGGGTCCTCCAGTATTGATATCCCTGCATGACAATAAGTTTTCGATGATCTCGCCTATATCCTGCTGCAGACTATGACAGATTTCCTTGCTATCCGCAACATTACCCGTTCTCTGCAAACTTTGTAGTCACACCTCCTACATTCACATCCAAGCCATGAAAACATAAAATAAACAACGTTTGCAGCACCGATCTCTGCTGCACTCCACCAGTTACAGACCTCCAGGCAGAAACATCATCCTTCTACGATCGTTACCTTCTACATACAACCACCAAGCCAATTGTGGGTCAATTTTACCATCTTGTCTTGGATCGCACCTGCCTTTGCTTTCTGGACCAGCCTTACATGCAAAACATTGTCAAGCTCCTCAGTGAAGTTCATATATTGCTTCACAATCAGATCAGAGTTTTCTTGGTTGTACAGACGCATCAAATCCACCCTCCACTAAAGAAAGCAAGTAAACAGTAGCAGATTGCCTCGCCCGTCCAGTCCACTCCCGTTCAGTATGATCATGGCAACTCCACCCCACATCTCTATATCCTCTTTAACCACCTCTAATTACCACTCACATCTGTCTCCGCATCTTGCAATCTGCCTCTCCCTCGCCATCTACTGGCAAGATATTTGAATATCTACCTGAAGAACGGTCTGCTGAAGAATTATAAAAGATGAAATAGAGGCACGTTTGGATAGCAGTGACAGGATCGGTCCGAGGCGGCATGGATTTACGAAGGGGAAATCGTGCTTGACTAATCTTCTGGAATTTTTTGAGGATGTAACTGGGAAAATGGACAAGGGAGAGCCAGTGGATGTAGTGTACCTGGACTTTCAGAAGGCATATGACAAGGTCTCACATGGGAGATTAGTGGGTAGGATTAAAGCACATGGTATTGGGGGTAGGGTACTGACATGGACAGAAAATTGGGCGGCAGACAGGAAACAAAGAGTAATGATAAATGTATCCCTTTCAGAATGGTAGGCAGTGACTAGTGGGGCACCACAAGGCTCGGTGCTGGGACCGCAGCTATTTACAATATACATCAATGATTTAGATGAAGGCACTCAAAGTAACAGTAGCAAATTTGCAGATGACACAAAGCTGTGAACTGTGAGGAGGTTGCTATGAGAATGCAGGGTGGCTTGGACAGGTTAGGTGAGTGGGCAGATGCATGGCAGATGTAGTTCCATGCGGATAAATGTGAGGTTGTCCACTTTGGTGGCAAACACAGGAAGGCAGATTATTATCTGAATGGTGTCAAGTGCGGGAAAAGGGGAAGTACAACGCGATCTCGGGGTCCTTCCTAATCAGTCACTGAAAATAAGCATGCAGGTACAGCAGGCAGTGAAGAAAGCAAATGCCATGTTGGCCTTCATAACAAGAGTTGAGTATTGGAGCAAAGAGATTCTTCTGCAGTGGTACAGGGCCCTAGTGAGACCACACCTTGAATATTGTGTGCAGTTTTGGTCCCCTAATTTGAGGAAGGATATTCTTGTTATTGAGCGAGTGCAGCATAGCTCCACCTGGTCAATTCCCGGGATGGCGGGACTGTCATATGTTGACAGAACGGAGCGGCTGGGCTTTTTATACTCTGGAATTTAGAAGAATGAAAAAGGGATCTTATTGAAATACAAGATTATGAAGGCATTGGACAAGCTGGAGGCAGGAAACATGTTCCTGATGTTGGGGGCATTCAGAACCAGGGGCCATAATTTAGAACGGAGATTAGGAAACCTTTTCCACCCAGAGAGTTGTGAATCTATGGAATTTTCTGTCTCAGAAGGCAGTGCAGTTAGAGAGAGCTCCTAAAGAGAACGGAGTCCGAGGATATGTTGAGAAGGCAGGAACAGGGTACTGAATGTGGATGATCAGCCATGCTCACAGTGAATGGAGGTGCTGTCTCGAAGGGCCGAATGGCCTACTCCTGGACCTATTGTCTAATGTCACTCATCCACCCTGCCTCCCGCGTCACGGAATTCCCCTCTCAATCTCTGGATAAAACCCCGGGACAGATGTGTGTTGTCCAACCGATGTTGTTGTGGGTGAAACCGGGGGTGGGGCAAGGGTTCAGTTGTCCGCCCGCCTGTGCCCGAGTCCCCCCCCCCCGACCCCCGGGGACTCTGTGATTCTCTGCTTCTCCCCCCAGTCTCCGTCACCCTGGATGTGGAAACAGCGCATCCGGAGCTCGAGGTGTCTGAGGATCGGAAGAGGGTGAGACTGACCGAGACCGAGAGGAGTCTCCCTGACACCGGGAAGAGGTTTACGGCCCGGCAGTATGTGCTGGGATCGGAGAGATTCACATCGGGGAGACATTACTGGGAGGTGGAGGTGGCGGGGAATCGGGGCTGGAGTCTGGGAGTCGCCGCAGAGTCTGTGGAGAGGAAGGGACGGGTCACACTGACCCCGGAGACTGGAGTCTGGAGCATCTGGCGGTTGGATGACGACCTTGATGCACTCACCTCCCCTCGATCCCCTCTCCCCGCCCGTCCCATCCCCGGGAGGGTGGGAGTTTATCTCAGTTACGAGTCTGGGACAGTTTCATTTTACGACGCGGACACCAAGTCCCATCTCCACACCTTCACTGGGAATACATTCACGGAGAAACTTTATCCTTTCTTCGAGACTTGGGATGACAACCAATGGCTGAGAATCTGCTCCGGTTCCGCTCCGGGTGTGTAAAGGTGTCGGGTCCAGGAACCGGCGTCAGGAGCGGGGCTCGGGGGCTGTTGGGCGGAAAGCAGGTCGGCGCTGAACGAACGGCTCCCATTTAATCCCCACATTCCGCATCGTGAAAACCCCAGTGAGCGCGGAAATAAAACCAGGGGGATGTAAATGTGTGAAGAGTGAAATAAAGAGTGAACTATGTATCTCTGGGTCTCTCGTTTCTCCTTTCCTCCTGTTTCTCTCTCTGTCTGTTCCTTGGCTGGATCCGAGATTCCTTGTCTCTATTCCTCTCTCTAGATTTACGAGGACGTTGCCAAAACTACAGCCACTGAGCTACAGGGAGAGGTTGAGTAGGTTGGGACTCTGTTCCTTGCAGCACAGGAGGAAGAGGGGTGATCTTTTAGATGTGTATAAAATCATGAGAGGAATAGATCGGGTAGATGCACAGAGTCTGTTGCCCACAGTAGGTGAATCGAGGACTAGAGGGCAAAGGTTTAAGGTGAAGGGGGAAGGTGTTAATAAGAATGTTCACGCAAGAGATGGTGGGTGCTTGGAACAAGCTGCCAGAGGAGGTAGTTGAGGCAGAGACTATCCCAATGATTAGACTGGTACATAGACAGACAATAGACAATAGGTAATAGGGTTAGGGGTAAGTCATTCGACCCTTCGGCCATTCAATATGATCATAACTGATCATCCACAATCAGTACCCCGTTCCTGCCTTCGCCCCATATCCCCTGACTCTAACTCTCTCTTGAAAGTATCCGGAAAACCGGCCTCCACCTCCTTCTGAGGCAGAGAATTCCACATTTCACAACTCTGCGTGAACTTTTTTTCTCATCTCCGTTCTAAATGGCTAACTTCTTAATCTTAAACTGTGGCCCCTGGTTCTGGACTCCCACAACATGGGGAACATGTTTTCTGCCTCTGGCAGGTCCAAACTTCCATGCTTCAATCTCTCACCCTTCTAAATTCTAGAGTATAGAAGCCCAGTCGCAACATTCTGTCATCCAGGGAATTAACCTTGTAAACCTACGCTGCACTCCCTCAATAGCAAGAATGTCCTTCCTCAAGTTAGTCAAGTCAAGTCGGGTTTATTCGTCACATACACATACGAGATGTGCATGAAATGAAAAGTGGCTATGCTTGCGGATTGTGCAAAAGAACTACAAAACAGAATCACATATTGACATATTACATATTTGTGGGAGGGAAAAAGAAAAAACCCGGCAATTTTAAAACAACACCGCACAACAGTAAATTAGTTCAGTAAAGTTAGACCCTGGTGAGATGGGAGTTTACAGTCCTAATGGCCACTGGGAAGAAACGCCTTCTCATCCTCTCCGTTTTCACAGCATAGCAACTGAGGTGTTCGCCTGACCATAGCAGCTGGAACAGTCCGTTGCTGGGGTGGAAGGGGTCTCCGATGATCTTGTTGGCCAATTTGGGGACCAAAGTTGCACACAATACTTCAGGTATGGTCTGACAAGGGCAAGTTTGGAGGGATATGAACAAGGTGGGACGACTCGAGCTGGGACTTCTTGGCCAGTGTGGGCAAGTTGAGCCGAATGGTTTGTTTCCACGTTGCATCAATCACTTTATGATTTTATGATTTTCAGTCCCAGAACAGGAAAGTTTGTGCGGGAACTCAAGCCAACTTTATTGTCATCTGCACCAGTCCGGCGAAGTTCAGGACAATGAAAATCTCGCTTGCAGTAGATTCACGGGCAACAGAGACACAAAGCCATACACGAAAACATCAATTATATTTCAGTTACACAAGTCAATGAAAATAAAAATGATTGTGCACGAACAAAAAGGAATGGGTGGCGTTTTAGGTCGAGACCCTTCTCCAGACTGATGTCACGGGCGGGGCAGAGAAATAATGTAGGCGGACACAATAAGGTGAGTGGGGGAACTGGCCAGTAGCGGAAAAGACTGCAAAGAGTTGTGACCACTGCCCAGTCCATCACCGGCTCTGACCTCCCCACCATCGAAGGGATTTATCGCAGTCGCTGCCTCAAAAAGGCAGCCAAAATCATCAAAGACCCACACCATCCTGGCTACACACTCAACTCACCATTGCCAGGTAGAAGGTACTGGAGTCTGAACGCTGTAACGTCCAGGTTCAGGAACAGCTACTTCCCCACAGCCATTAGGCTATTAAACACAACATTAAACAAACACTGAATTATAACAGCCCATTGCACTTTATCGGTTCATTTATTGTGTGTATGTATGGTCCATGGTCTATAGACACACTGAACTTTTATCTCCTGTTCTGTATTATGTTTACACATTGTGTTGTGCTGCAGCAAGCAAGAATGTCATTGTCCTATCTGGGACACATGACAATAAAGCTCTCTTGACTTGACCTGACTTGACACACTTCATTCACCACTGCCACCAGGCAATTAAACACTGCAACAAATAAGCTCTGAACTACAACAGACTTATTATTATTATGATTACACTATTATTGCTTGTTTTTTTCAGTTGGTGTGCATGTGTATATATATATGCACTGAACTTTTTTTCACGTTTATGTATTATGTTTACATATTCTGTTGTGCTGCAGCAAGTAAGCATTTTATTGTTCTATCTGGGACATATGAAAATAAAAAAACTCTTGGCTTGACTCTTGGGGTGTAAATATGAGGTGCTGTTCCTCTAATTTGTGCTGGGCCCCGCTCTGACAATGGAGGACAGAAAGGTCAGATTGGGAATGGGAGAGGGATTGAAGTGCTGATCAACCGGGAGATCAGGTTGGTTAAGACGGACTGAGCGGAGGTGTTCAACAAAACAATCGTCGAGCCTGCGCTTGGTCTCTCCGATGTAGAAAAGTTGACACCTGGAATAGTGGATGCAGTAGATGAGGTTGGAAGAGGTACAGGTGAACCTCTGCCCCACGTGCACCTCCTCCCACAATAGACAATAGGTGCAGGAGTAGGCCATTCATCCCTTCGCACCAGCACCGCCATTCAATGTGATCGTGGCTGATCATCTTCAATCAGTACACCATTCCTGCCTTCTCCCCATATCCCCCGAGTCCGCTATCTTTAAGAACCCTATCTAGCTCTCTCTTGAAGGTATCCAAAGAACCTGCCTCCACAGCCCTCTGAGACAGAGAATCCCACAGACTCACAACTCTCTGTGAGTAAAAGTGTTTCTTTGTTTCTGTTCTAAATGACTTGCCCCTTATTCTTAAACTGTGCCCCCTGGTTCTGGACTCCCCCAACATTGGGAACATGTTTCCTGCCTATAGCTTGACCAAACCCTTAATAATCTTATATGTTTCAATCAGATCACCTCTCATCCTTCTAAACTCCAAAGTATACAAGCCCAGCTGCACTTTTCTCTCAGCATATGACATTCCCGCCATCCCGGGAATTAAACTTGTTAACCTACGGTGTAATCTCTCAAAAGCAAGAATGTCCTACCTCAAATTAGGGAACTGAACCTGCTGTTACGACTCCCGAATGCAGGTACTTCAGAGCCGCGTAACATAGTCAAAAACCAGGTTCAAGTTCAACGAAATAGTCTTTAATTTAGGTAAGAGAAGACCAAAACCCAAACCCAATTCAAACAACAGTCAGGGACAAGAATAGACTACCAAACAAGTATAACAGTGCTCCAGCCAGCCTCGCAATGGACCGTCGAACTAGTCTCTAACCTGCTTCAATGGAGATAACCCTGAAACAAAATACATGAAAACCCTCAGGTCAGCCCTTATCAGTCCCAATTCAATATGAAATGACAAATATAGGTAACAATACACGAAGTTCTATGCTATGTGGCCAGGCCTCCTGCAGCTCACACCAGCAGCCTGTTCACTAGTCAGGGTCGACGAAGAAGAGAGAGACTTCTGGGAGACTCCTGGTATTTAAGCTTCCGATGAGTCACCCGTCACCTGACGCAGCTTGGCCAATTGGTTACGGGAGCCCTTAACCCCTTGATTCCTGACTCCCAGCCACGGGACCTGCACTCAGGAGAGAAACAGAAAAGGTAAGTACATAGCATTCACCAGGCGTGGGGGGGAGGTGCGGGGGGAGCGCCTAACACCTCCACCCAAAGATACTGAATAAGCTTCAGAAGAAACTATTCAGTACTAAAACACAGCTTCGGAATAAATTATTCAGTACTAAAACACTACTGGCTCGACAAGGCGTCAGCCAAGATATAATCCTTGCCTCTGATATGCTTGAACTCCAGGTTGGATTCTTGCAGCTGCCAGCTCCAGCTCATTAACTCCGGTTCTTATTCTTCATGTTCTGCAAAAACACCAAAGGGTTATGATCCATGAATATGATGACAGGGACATTCGTGGAGCCCACATAAACCTCGAAATGATTCAGAGACATTAACACAGCAATGGCTTATTTCTCAATGGTGGAGTACCACATCTAATGGGGATTAAACTTCTTAGAGAAGCACGAAACTGGATGCCCCACCCCATCTGAATCATCGTGTATAAGAACCCCACCAACCCCACGATCACTAGCATCCATTCCCAGCTTAAATTGGCGCTCAAAATCAGGTTCGCAAGCACAGGTGCACGCACCAGAAGACCTTTAGTATGATCAAAGGCTTGTTGACACTCAGCGGACCACACAAAAGCTACCTTCGGACACAGCAAATCCGTCAAAGGAGCAGCCACTGCAGAGAAGTTTGGACAGAACCCCCTATAGTACGCAACCATAGCCAGATACCCACGGAGTTCAGTCCTAGATGTTGGAACAGGAAATGCGACAATATGTCCCACCTTGTCCTCGAGAGCACGAACCTGACCCCGGCCCACCATCTTACCCAGATACGTCACCGTGGCCTGGCCAAACTCACACCTCCCCAGATTGATCATTAGGTTTGCCTCTGCTAGACGACAAAATACCTCCTTCAGATGACCGATGTGTTCGATCCAAGACCTGGAGCACACAACTAAATCATCAAGGTATGCTTCACAGAAGGACAAACCAGCAATACCATGTTCACTAACCGTTGGAAGGTTGCCGGCGCATTGCGCATCCCAAATGCCATTACCGTGTACTGAAGAAAGTTATCAGGCGTAACGAACGCTGAGATCTCCCTCGCCCGCCTAGTCAAAGGAACTTGCCAATACCCTTTTAGCAAGTCCAACTTAGACACAAAAGATGCACTTCCCACATGATCCACGCAATCCTCCATCCATGGAAAAGGATAGCAATCCGGCTTAGTTAGAGCATTCACCTTCCGAAAGTCCATGCAAAACCTGTCCTCCCCATTAGCCTTCGTATCCAGTAGACATGGAGAACTCCACAGACTACAACTAGGTTCAGCAATTCCATGCTGCAGCATATAGTCAACCTGACCTCTTAGGCGCTGACGCTTGTCAGGATTGACCCGATACGGATGCTGTTTAATTGGCACAGCACCGGCCACGTCAATGCCATGCTGCAGCACAGACGTCTGAGAAGACACATCCAAGAACAGTGACCGATTTGACCCCACCAAAGCAAGCAGATCATCCCGCTGACTTCCTGACAAATGAGACAACTGCAAGGGAAGCGACTCCAAAGCTTCAGAGTTGCACAGCTTTCCCTGCATCACTGCCACAGACAACCGTACCTCACCCACATCAGTTCGCATGCCCTCCGCAGTCTAGACCTAAAAGTACAGACATGGTCTAAAATACTACGTTTTGAATTCTCCTGCAACCATTTCTCCTTCAGGACCCTCAATGGACCACAAAACAGTATGCGCGAACACCAGGTCAGCAGGACTGAACCGTAAAGACTCCTGCACGACCTCACACACCGCAAACATAACTAGATGAACCCCCTCATCCCAGTCTTTTTCAAACTCCAGGCAGTAAGTCCTCAACATAGATTTCAAAGTCTGGTGAAACCGCACGAGAGCTCCCTGGCTCTCAGGATGGTACGCACTGGAGTAACAATGCTCAATATCCAACAACTTCATTACCTGACCAAAAACCTTTGACATGAAGTTGGAACCTTGGTCACTCTGCACAACCTTGGGCAAACCAAACAATAAAAAAGCTTAGTGAGAGACTTCACAATGGCAGGGGCAGTAATGTTATGCAAAGTGACCAACTCCGGAAAGTGGGTAGACGTACACATAATTGTCAATAAAAATTTGTTGCCCACCCTTGTCCGAGGTAGAGGACCCACGCAATCAACTAGAATCCGTTCAAACGGCTCCCCGACCGCAGGGATTGGATATAAAGGCGCATGAACAATTGATTGGTTCGGCTTTCCTGCCACCTGGCAAATGTGACAACACCTGCAGTGCTGCTTCACGTCCTTTTTCAACTCTGGGCAAAAGAAATTCCGTAAGATACGGTCAAACGTCTTATTGACCCCCAAATGTCCACCCAGAGGTCCATCATGAGCTAAACTGAGTTTCTCGTCCCTATACCGACGAGGTATCACAATCTGATCAACCACGCTCCAATCCTGCCCTGACATATCCAAGGGAGACCACATTCACATCAGTAAGCCATTCCTCAGAAAATACCCCTTTGCTTTGGAATCCATATCCCCCGCAGGCACCGCACAGTCGAACAGATCCGATAAACCTGGATCACTCTTTTGCTCCTCAACCAGCCAGTCACGTGACAGCGACACCGGCACATTTTCAGACAAGACCCCATCTTGATATGTAGAAACACCCTTGACAACACAGGATCCATCATCCTGATCCCAAAAATGCTCTCACTCAGGTCCACTACATCTTCAAACTTTGCCTGGCTCTTAGCCATAGCCCTCGTGACAGCACAAGCTGTGAAGACCGTCAGATGCTGCATAGCCAATCTATCAGGACTCTGCACCACCGGAACAGCCGTCACCTCAGGAGTATTGAAAACTCTACCTCCTGCCAAGTCATTCCCCAAAATCACAGAAACTCCCGCAACGGGAAAACACGGCCGTAACCCAACAATTACCCGGCCTGAAACCCAACTCGGACTCGAGATTCATGGTATGCAAAGACACTACCATGTCCTCCAACCCAAATCCTACCACAGGGACACTGGACACAACCGATGACTCCCCAGAAAATGGCAGTACATTATCCAATATAAAGGACTGAGTGGCACCAGTATCACGCAAGATGGATACTGGAACTCTATGACCCCCATCCTCTAGAGAAGCAAAACCTTTTGTGATGAACGCAGAATAATTCCTACACTCATCAGACGCAGGTATCCCAGGAACCACAGGTGCTTTTTGTGTACCAACCAAAACCACAGGCTTTGCATTTTCCTTGTGCAGGGCGGGACACGACTTTACGATGTGCCCGCTCCCTTTACAACAGTAGCACACAGGACCTTCCTTAATCCTGAGATCTCTGTCAACCTTATCAGCTCAGACCTCCCCCTGTATCAATGTGCTGACACTTGCAGGCACAGAAACAGCTTTGACACTGCCACTGGCGACACCACCACGATTAACCGATCATGCACCAAAACTATAGGATCGCCCAACAAACTCAGTTTTATGAGTCAATACATACTCATCTGCTAACACCGTGGCCTTAGACACCTCCGTCACCTTCTGCTCATTAAGGTAAGTAGCAACCCTCTCAGGGAGACAGTTCTTAAAGTCTTCCATAATCATCAAGGCCCGCAGCAGCGTAAAATCCTTCACTCCTTGAGAAGCGCACCACCTGTCAAAAAGTGCCGCCTTCTCCCAAGCAAACTCCACATAAGTCTGACTATCAAACTTCCTAAAGCGCCGGAACTTCTGCCGGTATGCCTCTGGAATTAATTCATAAGCCCTTAATACCGTAGACTTCACACACTCATAGTTCCGACTGCTGTCAACAAATAAAGACGAGTACACCTCCCGTGCTTTACCCACAAGGACACACTGCAAAAGCAAGGACTACATGTCCCTAGGCCTCTTCAAAGACAAAGCCACTCATTAAAACACTGCAAAATACTTGACCACATCCTTCTCATTAAACGGGGGAACCAGGCGGATGTTCTTGCTCATATCAAACTCCCGGTCCCTAGAATAAACTCGGGAGGCATCCAATTCCTTCTCCTGCAGCTCATCATGTTTCATTTCAAGCATGAGCTCTTTCTCTGTTAAGGCCCTCTCCTCCTTTTTCATTTCAAGCTCTAACTCCCTCAATCGAATGAGGTCCCCCATTTCCTGACCAGGCTGTGTAGAAGATAGAGGACTGTCTGCACCAGCAGGCAATACCCCACTCCTCACCAACGCAGACCATAACACCGACTTTATAGACTCTTTCTTCAAATGCTTATCAATAGGCACCTTATAGCTCTCTGCCAGCACAAACAAATGCTCCTTCGTACATTTATCAAACAACTCCTGACTAGAAGCCTCAGTAAAGTCCTTCACTTTAAACGCCATATCAAATGTAGGACCAAACCACCAGCCAAACCCTGGGCACAAATGTTACCACAAACGGAAGAAAAAAAAAGGAAAAAAAATCTCCTCACAACCCAGACTTCCACATTCACCAGAAGCCTACCAAAAAACCCTCCAAACTGTCTAGGGTCCTAAAAGCTTAGGACGAGCCCCATTATGTTTAGACTCCCAAATTCAGGTACTTCAGACCCGCGTAACATAGTCAAAAACCAGGTTCAATTTCAAGAAAATAGTCTTTAATTTTGCTAAGGGAAGACAAAAACCCAAAACTGATTCAAACAACACAGTCAGGGACAAGAATAGACTAACAAACAAATATAACAGTGCTCCAGCCAGCCTCGCAGTGGACCGTTGAACTAGAGTCTCTAACCTGCCTAAATGGACATAACCCTGAAACAAAATACTCAAAAACCCTCAGGTCAACCCTTATCCATCCCAATTGAATATTAATTGACAAATATAGGTAACAATACACAAAGTTCTATGCCATGTGGCCAGGCCTCCCGCAGCTCACACCAGCAGCCTGTTCTCTAATCATGGTCAACGAAGAGAGCCAAAATTCTGGGAGACTCCTGGTATTTAAGCTTCTGATGAGTCACCCGTCACATGACGCAGCTTGGCCAATCGGGTACAGGAGCCCTTAACCCCTTGATTCCTGACTCCCAGCCACGGGGCCTGCACTCAGGAGAGAAACAGAAAAGGTAAGTACATCGCATTCACCCGGAGGGGAGCGCCTAACACATGATAACTCTGTGCAGACAGCGCCCGTCCTTAGGATCGAACCGGGGTCTCTGGCGCCGCAAAGCAGCTACTGTGCCGCTGCGCCCTTCTTCAGATGCGGTCCAACGCCGCCTCCAGGAGACGGACAACGGGACTGCGACTTCGTGACCTCAGCAGCCGCCAGGGGATAATTTTACATGCCTCGACGGCACCACCAGCCGGTAGAAATCGGGATTGCCAACGTGTGTTAGTTGGTGAGGGTGTGCAGTGAGGTGTCAGGTGAGGCAGTTGTTTTCCTGCACCACCTCCAACATCTTCTCTATCTAAGGCTGCGGAGAGTGGCGGACTCAGCCCGGTCCATCACGGCCACAGCCATCCCCACCATCGAAAGCACCCACACCAGGTGCTGCCTCAAGAAGCCGGCATCTATAATCACAGACGACCACCAAAGGTAGACAGTAAATGCTGGAGTAATCCAGCGGGTGAGGTAGCTCTCACATCTCTGGGGTAGATGAGGTTATCCACTTTGGGAGCAAAAACAGGAAGGCAGATTGCTATCTAAATGGTGTCAGGTTGGGAAAAAGGGGACGTACAACGGGATCTGGGGGACCCTTGTTCATCAGCCAATGAACGTAAGCATGCAGGCACAGCAGGCAGCGAAGAAAGCGAATGATATGGTGGCCTTTATAAAAAGAGGAGTTGTGTATAGGAGGAAAGAGGTCCTGCTGCAAATTGTATGGGGCACTAGTGAGACCACACCTGGAGGATTGTGTGCAGTTTTGGTCCACTAATTTGAGGAAGGACATTCTTGCTATTGTGGGAGTGCAGTGTAGGTTTACAAGGTTTGGCTTGTGTGCTCTGAAGTTTAGAAGATTGAGAGGGCATCTTATTGAAACATCTTAGATTATTAAGGGTTTGGACAAGCTAGAGGCAGGAAACATGTTCCCGATGTTGGGGAATCCAGAACCAGGGGCCACAGTGTAAGAATAAGGGGTAAGCCATTTAGAACTGAGATGAGGAAACACTTTTTCACACAGAGTTCTGAGTCAGTGGAATTCTCTGCCTCAGAGGGCGGTGGAGGCAGGTTCTCTGGATACTTTCAAGAGAGAGCTAAATAGGGCTCTTAAAGATAGAGGAGTCAGTGAAAATGGGGAGAAGGCAGGAACGGGGTACTGATTGGGGATGATCAGCCATGATCACATTTAATTTCGTTGCTGGCTCGAAGGGCCGAATGGCACTGCCGGATTTAGGTGAAGAGAGGCCCTAGGCTATTCCACTTGTGAGGCCCCTCCCAATCCCCTATCCACACATTGAAGTTAATGTTTGCCCTCGCTTTATTACTAACCTGACAGTGGCAGCCACTGCACTACATAGTAGGTTTCTAGCAACGATTATCAGCTCTACCCCTAGCATTGCTCCTTGCTAATTTCCTAGTTCAAATATTTTTGCACTCTCCTACTTACCCCTGAGTTTTGAGTTTTGAATCCCGCAAGTATCCAAAGGTGTTCCCTGGCAGCACCCGCCATCGCTGCTTACTGGAGCCTGTGAGAAAGTTTGCCAGACCCCGGTGCCAGCGGAATGACAACGGTGTGCAGCCAATCATGGCCAATGAGATAAGGGACTGGAAAGCTGCGCTTTAACAAATACTTATTGTCAGTGCTAGTGTCGAGTTCTCCGCTTAAAACAGTATTATTCTGAAATGGAGGGCAAGGAAAATTACTGAAAGTTTGTTGAGAGACTACAGTGCGCTGTGAGAGTATATGGAAGAAAGGCCTATGACAGTGTCACAAATATTATACACCTTGGCCGGAGGCCCCTTAGATTTTGAGGCCCTGGGCTTCAGCCTGCCAAGTCTATTGGTAAGTCCGGAACTGTCGAATGGCCTACTCCTGCACCAATTGTCTATTGTGGGGGGATGTGAACGCGGGGCAGAGGTTCACATGCACCTCCTCCAACCTCATATACTGCATCCTCTATTCCAGGTGTCAACTTCTCTACATCGGAGAGACTAAGCGCTGGCTCGACGATTGTTTCGTTGAACCCCTCCGCTCAGTCCGTCTTAACCAACCACATCTCCCGGTTGATCAACAGTTCAATCCCTCTCCCATTCCCAATCTGACCTTTCTATCCTCCATTGTCAGAGTGAGGCCCAGCGCAAATTAGTGGAACAGCACCTCATATTTACACCTCAACAGTCAAGGCAAGAGAGTTTTATTGTCATATGTCTCAGATAGAAAAATAAAATTCTTGCTTGCTGCAGCACAACAGAAGATGTAAACATAATACAGAACGGGAGATAAACGTTCAGTGTGTCTATAGACCATGGACCATATATACACAATAAATAAACAGATAAAGTGCAATAGGCTGTTATAATTCAGTGTTTGTTTGATGTTGTGTTTAATAGCCTGATGGCTGTGGGGAAGCAGCTGTTCCTGAACCTGGACTTTACAGTTGTCAGGCTCCTGTACCTTCTACCTGATGGCAATGGTGAGATGAGTGTGTGGCCAGGATGGTGTGGGTCTTTGATGATGTTGGCTGCCTTTTTGAGGCTGCGACTGCGATAAATCCCTTCGATGGTGGGGAGGTCAGAGCCGGTGATGGACTGGGCAGTGGTCACAACTCTTTGCAGTCTTTTCCGCTCCTGGCCAGTTCCCCACTCGCCTTACTGTTTCCGCTTACATTCCTTCTTTGTCCCGCACCTGACATCAGTCTGGAGATGTGTCTGGACCCGAAACGTCACCAATTCCTTCTCTGCATAGATGCTGCCCGTCCCGCTGAGTTTCTCCTGCATTTAGTGACACCCCTCAACACTACCTCTACGTCAGCTACGGAACACCACGGGACCCCTCTTGTACCACGATATATTTATTTTCTAATTGTGTTTTGCACTAGTGTTTTGTTCGTGCACTATCATTTTTATTTTCATTGACTTGTGTAACTGAAATATAATTGATGTTTTCGTGTATGGGTTTGTGTCTCTGTTGCCCGTGAATCCACTGCAAGCGAGATTTTCATTGTAGAAACATAGAAACATAGAAAAATAGGTGCAGGAGTAGGCCATTCGGCCCTTCAATATGATCATGTCTGATCATCCAACTCGGTATCCCGTACCTGCCTTCTCTCCATACCTCCTGATCCCTTTAGCCACAAGAGCCACGTCCAACTCCCACTTGAATGTAGCCAATGAACTGGCCTCAACGATCATCTGTGGCAGACAATTCCGGAGACTCGCCCCTCTCTGTGTAAAAAATGTTTTCCTCATCTCGGTCCTAAAGGAATTCCCCCTTATCCTTAGACTGTGACCCCTTGTTCTGGACTCCACCAACATCGGGAACAATCTTCCTGCATCTAGCTTGTCCAACCCCTTAAGAATTTTGTAAGTTTCTATAAGATCCCCCCTCAATCTTCTAAATTCCAGCGAGTACAAGCCGAGTCTATATAGTCTTTCTTCATATGAAAGTCCCGACATCCCAGGAATCAGTCTGGTGAACCTTCACTGAACCCCCACTATGGCAAGAATGTCTTTCCTCAGATTTGGAGACCACAACTGTACGCAATACTCCAGGTGTGGTCTCACCAGAACCCTGTACAACTGCACAATTGTCCTGAACTTCGCCGTACTGGTGCAGATGACAATAAAGTTGGCTTGAGTTCCCGCTCCTGTTCTGGAACTGAGAATCATAGAATCATAAAGTTATAGTGATACAACGCGGAAACAAACCATTCGGCTCAAATTGCCCACACTGGCCAACATGTCCCAGCTCTAGTCATCCCACCTAGTTCATATCCCTTCAAACGTGCCCTAGTGAGACCACACCTGGAGTATTGTGTCCAGATTTGGTCCACTAATTTCCCAACAAGATCATGGGAGACCCATTCCACCCCAGCAACGGACTGTTCCAGCTGCTACGGTCAGGCCAACACCTCCGTTGCCATGCTGTGAAAACGGAGAGGATCAGAAGGAGTTTCTTCCCAGTGGCCATTAGGACTGTAAACTCCCATCTCACCAGGGTCGAACTTTACTGAACTAATTTACTGTTGTGTGGTGTCTTTTTAAAACTGCTGTTTTTTCTTTTTTCTCCTCCCACAAATATGTAATATGTGAATATGTGATTCTGTTCCATTCTGTTTTGTAGTCTTTTTGCACAATCCGCAAGCATAGCCACTTTTCATTTCACTGCACATCTCGTATGTGTATGTGACGAATAAACCTGACTTGACTTGACCAATTTGAGGAAGGACAGTCTTGCTATTGAGGGAGTGCAGCGTAGGTTCACAAGGTTAATTCCCGGGATGGTGGGACTATCATATGCTGAGAGAATGGAGCGGCTGGGCTTGTTTTCACTGGAATTTAGAAGGACGATAGGGTATCTTATTGAAACATATAAGATTATTCAGAGTTTGGACACGCCAGAGGCAGGAAACATGTTCCCCACGTTGTGCGAGTCCAGAACCAGGGGCCACAGTTTAAGAATAAGGAGTAAGCCATTTAGAACGGAGATGAGGAATAACCTTTTTCACACAGAGAGTTGTGAGTCTGTGGAATTCTCTGTCTCAGATGGCGGTGGAGGCCGGTTCTCTGGATACTTTCAAGAGAGAGCTAGATAGAGCTCTTAAAGATAGCGGAGTCAGGGGATATGGGAAGAAGGCAGGAACGGGGTACTGATTGGGAATGATCAATCATGATCACATTGAATGGCAGTGCTGGCTCGAGGGGCCAAATTGCCTACTCCTGCACCTATTGTCTATCTATGAACCAGTCTAATCATTCGGATAGTCCCTGCCTCAACTATCTCCTCTGGCAACTTGTTCCATACACACACCACCTTTTGTGTGAAAATTCTTATTAAATCCTTCCGACTTCAGCTTAAACCTTTGCCCTGTTTCACCAACTGTGGGCAAGACATCTACCCGGTTTATTCCTCTCCTGATGTTATACACAGCTCTAAGATCACCCCTCATCCTCCTGCGCTCCAAGGAATAGATTAATAACCTGCTCAACCTCTCCCTATAGCTCAGTTCTGGCAACGTAAACCTAGAGAGATAAATGGAGACAAGGAATATCAGATCCAGACAGGGAGCAGGCAGAGAGAGACACAGTAGGAAAGGAGAAATGAGAGACCCGGAAATACATAGTTCACTGTTTATTTCACTCTTCCCACATTTTCATTCCTCCTGGTTTTATTTCCGCGCTTACTCGGGTTTCACGTCGCGGAATTTGGGGATTAAATGGGAGCCGTTCGTTCAGCGCCGACCTGTTCTCCACCGGGTTTCTGCCCCACAGTCCCTGGCAGAGCCACAATCCTGACGCCGGTTCCTGGACCCGACCCTTTTACACACCCGAAGCGGAACCGGAGCAGATTCTCAGCCACTGGTTTTCATCGCAAGGCCAGAAGAAAGGATAAAGTTTCTCCGTGAATTTATTCCGGGTGAAGGTGTGGAGATGGGACTTGGTGTCCGCGTCGTAAAATGTAACTGTCCCGGACTCGTAACTGAGATAAACTCCCACCCTCCCGGGGATGGGACGGGCGGGGAGAGGGGATGGAGGGGAGGTGAGTGCATCAAACCCGTCATCCCACCGCCCGATGCTCCAGACTCCAGTCTCCGGAGTCAGTGTGACCCATCTCTTCCTCTCCACAGACTCTGCGGCGACTCCCAGACTCCAGCCCCGACTCCCCGCCGCCTCCACCTCCGAGTAATGTCTCCCCGATGTGAATCCCTCCGATCCCAGCACACACTGCCAGCCTGTAAACCTCCTCCCGGTGTCAGGGATACGCCTCCGGGTCCCGGTCCGTCTCACGCTCTTCCGATCCCCGGACACTTCGAGCCGCGGAGGCGCTGTTTCCACATCCAGGGAGACATCCAGGGTGACGGAGGGGGGAGAAGCAGAGAATCAGAAAGTCCCCGGGAGTCGGGGGGAGACTCGGTCTCCCCCGGGCCCGGGCGAGAAGCCGCTCGGCCTCAGGCACAGGGCGGGCTGACAACTGACACCTTGCTTGGTGTTTCAACCACAACAACAACGGATGATCACCCCCGTTCAGTAGCCCGTTCCGCTCTAAAAGCTCTATCTAACTCTCTTTTGTAAGCATCCAGAGAATCTGCTCCCACCGCCCTCAGAGGCAGAGAATTCCACAGACTCACAACTCTCTGTGAGAAAAAGTGTTTCCTCTTCTCCGTTCTAAATGGTATACTCCTTATTCTTAAACTGTGGCCCCTCGTTCTGGATTCCCCCAACATCGGGAACATGTGTCTTGCCTCTAGCGTGTCCAAGCCCTTAACAAACTTATATGTTTTAATTAGATAACCTATCATCCTTCTAAACTCCAGAGTGTACAAGCCCAGCTGCTCCATTCTCTCAGCATATGGCAGTCCCGCCATCCCGGCAATTAACCTTGTAAACCGACGCTGCACCCCCTCAATAGAAAGAATGTCCTTCCTCAAATTAGGGGAACAAAACTGCACACAAAACTCCAGGTGTGGTCTCACTAGGGCTCTGTACAACTGCAGAAGGACCTATTTGCTCCTTTATTCGATTCCTCTTGGTGTAAAGGCCAACATGCCATTCAGTTTCTTCACTGCCTGCTGTACCTGCATGCTTACTTTCATGGACCGATGTACAAGAACTCCCGGATCCCGTTGTACTTCCCGTTTTCCCAACTTGACACCATTTAGATAGTAATCTGCCTTCCTGTTTTTGCTACCAAAGTGGATAACCTCACATTTATCCACATAAACTTCATCTGCCATGCACCTACCCACTCCCCCAACCTTTCCAAGTCACCCTGCATTCTCATAGTATCCTCCTCACAGTTCACACAACCACCCAGCTTTGTGTCATCTGCAAATTTGCTAATGTTACTTTGAATCCATTCATCCAAATCATTGATGTATATTGTAAATAGCTGCGGTCCCAGCACCGAGTCTTGCGGTACCCCACTAGTCACTGCCTGCCATTCTGAAAGGGATCCATTAACCCCTACTCTTTGTTCCCTGTCTGCCAACCACTTCTCTATCCATGTCAGCACTCTACCCCAATACCATGTGCCCTAATTTTGCCCACTAATCTCCTATGTGGGGCCTTACCAAATGTTGTCTGAAAATCCAGGTACACTACATCCACTGGCTCTCCCTTGTCCATTTTCCTAGTTACATCTTCAAAAAATTCCAGAAGATTAGTCAAGCATGATTTCCCATTCGTAAATTCATGCTGACTTGCACCGATCCTGTGATTGCTATCCAAATGTTCGGCTATCTCATCTTTTATAATTGACTCCAGCATCTTCCCCACCACCGATGTCAGGCTAACTGGTCTATAATTCCTCGTTTTCTTCCTCCCGCCTTTCTTAAGTGTGATAACATTAGCTACCCTCCAATACACAGGAACTGATCCTGAGTGTATAGAACATTGGAAAATGATTACCAATGCATCCACGATTTCTAGAGCCACTACCTTAAGTACCCTGGGATGCAGACCATCAGGCCCTGGGGATTCATCAGCCTTCAGTCCCATCCGTCTATCCACCCCCATTTCCTGCCGAATGTGGATTTCCTTCAGTTCCTCTGTCACACCAGATCCTCTGGCCACTACTATATCAGGACCTTTCCCAACTTGGCGGAGTTGCACTACTGCAGAGTAGAGAGAAGAAGATTGGGACAGCCAGATGTGGAGACGCCTTCAGGTGGAGGAAAAGGAGCCGTGTAGGCGGGTAGCATGAAGTGGATTGGAGTAGCGAGGAAAGGAGGGGACCGCGTGGGACTGAAAGTGTAGGAAGATGAGTTACAGTTCAGTTTATTGTCGCATGTGGCGAGGTAGTGAAAATCTTTAGTTGCGTGCTATCCAGTCAGTAGAAAGACAGTACACGATGTGCAGATACATGATCAGGCAATAATGTTTAGTGCAAGATAAAGCCAGCAAGGTGCGATCAAGGATAGTTCGAGGGCCGCGAAACTGGAAGATAGCAGTTTCGCACAGTTTAGAGGGGAGAAGAGTGAGTGGCCAGGGGGCACTCATCCTTGATTATGCTGCTGGCCTTGCCGAGGCAGCGAGAGGTATTAATATGATCAATAGCAGAAGTGTAGCGATTGCGGGAGAGCAGGGAGAAGAGTCAGGAACGGGAATTATGGACTGCGTTTAATAAAAATTGGAATCAGGAACGCAGTAACTCTACCAACATCGAACATGGACAACACGTTGAACATCATTGGATCGCAGCATGCCACAAGAAACATGCGACTGTTTGATCTTTGAGCAAACCCTAGAAACTGAAGAATCTGCTCTCTAATGTCTGCGGGCACAAGCAAGACCAGCTAGAGAATGCAATTTACTGATTTGATTTCCACAGACATATTCTGTTGTTGGACTTCCCGCGGCGCGTACAACTCAACGCCCGAGTGTTCACAGTAACACCAACGTTCGTTGAACAGTCCGTCTGTCGTTTGTACTGCGGTTGTGTTCAGGGAACTGACATCTCCAGACGTATAAATATTGACTTCCCTAATTTCAAGTAACCCTTGCTTTCCCTCTCTCCCTTTCCCTCCCCATCCCAGTTCTCCGGCCTGTCTGACTGTCCTCCTGATTCAATTGTACACTCTATGCCTCGCTGTCATCTTCCCCAAACTAACAATTATCTTTTCTACATTTCCCTTGATCGACGTCCCCTTTGATTTCTCGTTTTCAAACCTTACCCTTCCATGTCTATCATTTCCCTCTCCCCTGAGTCTCCATCTGAAGAAGGGTCTCGACACGAAACGTCACCATTACCTTCAATCCAAAGATGCTGCCTGTCCCACTGAGTTACTCGAGCATTTTTTGTCTACCTCCAGCTAACTGTTTGCAGCTGATGCTTCCTAGCCGATGAGCCGAGTGCTGAGGTTTCCATTAAATCCCCCTTCCATACACTATGGATAATAACAGATCTCTGATGAAGTGTGCATGGCTGAGTAAGCATGGATGTTCTCTGGGCCTGCTGTGCATCTTCTTCCTTAAAACAAGCTTGTTCAAACATGTGAAGCTGGGAAATATCTGCGTCAGTTTTCAGAGAACGTGTCTTGTTCACCTCAGGCTCTGGGAGTGATTCACTGGAGCCGGAGGGAGACTCCGTGGGGATCCGTGCATCTGTTGCCACCGGATTTCCGCTCCTGATTTCATGCCCAGTGTCTGGAGAGACCCGGCCGCGCGGAGGAAACGGAGAGACCGGGCCGAGCGGAGGAAACGTTGGGAAAACATTGCAATGAATAACGTTTAGCGCATCAGCTGCACTCTGTTCATTAACCCGCCTCCCCATCTCCATCCTTTCAAATGCATTTGATCAAATCTCCACCTTGTCGTCAATCTCCCTACTTGCTGACCTGCAGGGAATCAGGAGGGCGAAAAGGAGAAATGAAGATTTCTGGGCGAGTCGCATTGAAGAAAATTCCAATGCATGTTATACAGACATTAAAAACAAGCGTGTAACAGTGAAGCGAGGGGCGACCCCTGTTTGGAGAAAGGAGGTAATTCACGTCTGGAATGGAGTAAGGTAAAGAATCTCATAAGTCTAAGGTAGACAGAAATTGCTGCTTAAACTCAGCGGGTGCGGCAACATCTATGGAGCGAAGGAAATAGGCAACGTTTCGGGCCGAAACCTTTCTTCAGACTGAAAACATTCCCATAAGAGCAATATTAAATATACCCTTTGCATGCAATAAATACTTGCAGATCACTAAAAATTAATTACATTTTACCTCTTTTAACGGAATCAATCTTTTCTCTCAACACCGTGTTCAACAAAAATAGGTGATCGAACTTTCCAACGTCCAGGGCACCTTCTGCTACTGACAGAGACTGCCCGTCGTCATCACTAATCCTGCATGAATTACACACTTGGTTAGAAGACCCGCATCAACCATGTCTGAGTTAATTTCTAAAACAGTTCAGAGAGTCTCACCTCCTCTTCTGACGAGTTTCCTCCTGAAATATAAAACATCAGAAAGATCAATTAATTTACACTGAGCGTCCACATCGTGACAGCAGTAATTTCAGCCAAATTGTTGCAATTTACCGACAGATCCCAGCGCTTATTGTTGATCCGGTGCCCCATCTGTCCAATGTTAAGTATTAATTACAAGTAAAGAGTATATTTAATACTTGACTGAATGGGAACCATAACTTCCTCCGGTTCCAGGTTTCCATTACCTCCTTTGTGCAACAGGGGTCTCCCTCTATTCGCCGATGCTCTCTTGCGTTAAATGTCTGAGAATTTTATAGAAACATAGAAACATAGAAACATGGAAAATAGGTGCAGGAGGAGGCCATTCGGCCCTTCGAGCCAGCACCATCATTCATTGTGATCATGGCTGATCGTTCCCTATCAATAACCCGTGCCTGCCTTCTCTCCATATCCATTGACTCCACTAGTCCCTATAGCTCTAATTTAACTCTCTCTTAAATCCATCCAGTGGCTTAGCCTCCACTGCCCTCTGTGGCAGGGAATTCCATAAATTCACAACTCTCTGGGTGAAAAAGTTTTTTCTCACCTCAGTCTTAAATGACCTCTCCTTTATTCTAAGACTGTGGCCCGTGGTTCTGGACTCGCCCAACATTGGGAATATTTTTCCTGCATCTAGCTTGTCCAGTCCTTTTATAATGTTATATGTCTCTATAAGAAACTGGAATAGTCCCCGAGGATTGGCGTACTGCGCATGTTGTTCCATTGTTTAAAAGGGGTTCTAAAAGTAAACCTAGCAATTATAGACCGGTTAGTTTGACTTCAGTGGTGGGCAAATTAATGGAAAAGATACTTAGAGATAATATATATAAGTATCTGGATAAAGAGCGTCTAATTAGGAACAGTCAACATGGATTTATGCCTGGAAGGTCATGTTTGACTAATCTTCTTGAATTTTTTGAAGAGGTTACTAGGGAAATTGACGAGGGTAAAGCAGTGGATGTTGTCTATATGGACTTCAGTAAGGCCTTTGACAAGGTTCCTCATGGAAGGTTGGTTAAGAAGGTTCAACTGTTGGGTATAAATGCAGGAATAGCAAGATGGATTCAACAGTGGCTGAATGGGAGAAGCCAGAGGGTAATGGTGGATGGCTGTTTGTCGGGTTGGAGGCAGGTGACTAGTGGGGTGCCTCAGGGATCTGTGTTGGGTCCTTTGTTGTTTGTCATGTACATCAATGATCTGGATGAAAGGGTGGTAAATTGGATTAGTAAGTATGCAGATGATACCAAGATAGGGGGTGTTGTGGATAATGAAGAGGATTTCCAAAGTCTACAGAGTGATTTAGGCCAGTTGGAAAAATGGGCTGAAAGATGGCAGATGGAGTTTAATGCTGATAAATGTGAGGTGCTACACCTTGGCAGGACAAATCAAAATAGGACGTACATGGTAAACGGTAGGGAATTGAAGAATACAGTTGAACAGAGGGATCTGGGAATAACCGTGCATAGTTCCTTGAAGGTAGAATCTCATATAGATAGGGTGGTAAAGAAAGCTTTTGGTATGCTAGCCTTTATAAATCAGAGCATTGAGTATAGAAGCTGGGATGTAATGTTAAAATTCTACAAGGCGTTGGTGAGACCAAATCTGGAGTATGGTGTACAATTTTGGTCGCCCAATTATAGGAAGGATGTCAACAAAATAGAGAGGGTACAGAGGAGATTTACTAGAATGTTGCCTGGGTTTCAACAGCTAAGTTACAGAGATAGGTTGAATAAGTTAGGTCTTTATTCTCTGGAGCGCAGAAGGTTAAGGGGGGGACTTGATAGAGGTCTTTAAAATGATGAGAGGGATAGACAGAGTTAATGTGGACAAGCTTTTCCCTTTGAGAGTAGGGAAGATTCAAACAAGAGGACATGACTTTAGAATTAAGGGACAGTGGTTTAGGGGTAACATGAGGGGGAACTTCTTTACTCAGAGAGTGGTAGCGGTGTGGAATGAGCTTCTAGTGGAAGTGGTGGCGGCAGGTTCGTTGGTATCATTTAAAAATAAATTGGATAGGCATATGGATGAGAAGGGTACGGAGGGTTATGGTATGAGTGCAGGCAGGTGGGACTAAGGGAAAAAAGTTGTTTCGGCACGGACTTGAAGGGCCGAGATGGCCTGTTTCCGTGCTGTAATTGTTATATGGTTATATGGTTATAAGACCCCCCCTCATCCTTCTAAACTTCAGTGAAGTGTAAGAAGTAGAACTACTGATCCCGAAAAGGATGCATCCAGTCCACGGTTGGGGGGGGGGGGGGGTTACTAATGTGAGTAATACAGTAAACATGCCAGGGGGCAAGTAAACTATATATTTCGTGACACACGATGCTGCGTAGAGTGGAATCGTATTCAGCCCGACACCATCTGTGGAGGGAAATGTACACATGACGCTTCTGCTCATGAGCCTCTTTCAGACTTATAGGATAGATGGGATAGAGCTGGTAAATAGAGGGGACGGGAAGGAACTGGGGCAAGAAATGGCAAGACACAGGTGGAATGGGATGAGGAGGGACATATGCCAGACTGATTGATATACCTCTGGCAGATGGCGAAGAGGTGAAACTTGCTACTGATTTGGACTCTGATCAGGAATTTAAATGGGGAATGTAATTGAAGGGATGGGGTGGAAGGCAACAGGAGAGAATGTGTTGGGTGGCAAGTAGGAAGGTTTGAGGGATCAGCGGTTGGAGAAGGGGAAGCAACATGGTGACGGGGACTGGGAGGAAAATAAATACCTGTGGGGGACAGTTGAGGGAACAGGGAGATCTGAAGGGGATAAGGTTTACCCGTAACTGTGGAATACAATGTACATGTTGTTGGGCTGCTGTTTACTCAAAATATGAGGTGTTCTTCTTCCCTACCAACTGATTTGTTGCAATCAGCCCGGAATTAATGGGGATTCCGCATTTATTTCAGACTGTGATCCACTATACTGTGATGGTGCTCTTACACTGAATCAAAGTGAATATGTAACTCCTTACCTTCAGAAATATCAAAATGTCCGTTTGATTCATCCTCTCCTGTAGCTTTACGAGTTTCATTTGAATAGAGTTTAACTCCTCTTGCATCGCTCGTAGATTATTCTCCATGGGATTTAGAACGCTCTCCTCTTCTTCCCGGAGTTCCTTGTGAAAGAGCCGCTCTTTCTCATTGAGAATCTGGCGCAGTTCAGCAAATACCGACGTGATGCAGGTCAACTGATTCTGTGACTGTTCCGGTCAAATGAAAGATCAAGATGAATAATATCGAGCCTGAAATCTAAGACAATAGCACAAGATCAGAGAAGGAAAACTGGAAACCTTACCCGAACTCCAGAAATCGTCTGTTTCTGCTGATGCTCCATTTCCTCCATCGCTGATTTAGTTTTTGTGAGAGTCTCTAAGGAGTTTTTAATCTGCTCCTGGGATTGAGATTCAGATTCAGTGAGTATAAGAACTACACCTGATGGAACCAAAGAACTGTAGACACGGAACTGCACATGAAAGTTTACAAAAAGATTCAAACTGCCGCAGGCTGTCTCACCTGGAAGAGTTGCTGGAGTCCCTTCATGGATGTGAGGGAGAAGGTATAGGGACAGGTGTGTCATCTCCAGCGGTGGTTGGGGCAAGTACCTGGGCAAAGGGCTGGTTTGGGTGGGAGGCTGGGTGAACTGATCCGTCGCCGAGGGAGCGCGGTCCGCAAAAGGCTGAAAGGAAAAATCATCAGCTAATGAAATTCAGTTTGTTGTTACCTTGTAGCTCTCAACAGCTTCTTTAATCGGAATGAAGCGATGCTCTCTGTGTTCCCGAGCAGTTACGCAAATCACACAGGCCAGTTAGAAACATAGAAACATAGAAACATAGAAAATAGGTGCAGGAGTAGGCCATTCGGCCCTTCGAGCCTGCACCGCCATTCAATGTGATCATGGCTGATCATCCAACTCAGTATCCCGTACCTGCCTTCTCTCTATACCCCCTGATCCCCTTAGCCACAAGTGCCACATCCAACGCCCTCTTAAATATAGCCAATGAACTGGCCTCAACTACCTTCTGTGGCAGAGAATTCCAGAGACTCACCACTCTCTGTGTAAAGAATGTTTTCCTCATTTCGGTCCTAAAGGAATTCCCCCTTATCCTTAGACTGTGACCCCTTGTTCTGGACTCCCCCAACATCGGGAACAATCTTCCAGCATCTAGCTTGTCCAACCCCTTAAGAATTTTGTAGGTTTCTATAAGATCCCCCCTCAATCTTCTAAATTCCATCGAGTACAAACCGAGTCTATCCAATCTTTCCTCATATGAAAGTCCTGACATCCCAGGAATCAGTCTGGTGAATCTTCTCTGTACCCCCTCTATGGCAAGGATGTCTTTCCTCAGATTTGGAGACCAAAACTGTACGCAGTACTCCACGTGTGGCCTCACCAAAACCCTGTACAACTGCAGTAGAACCTCCCTGCTCCTATACTCAAATCCTTTCGCTATGAATGCTAACATACCATTTGCTTTCTTCACTGCCTGCTGCACCTGCATGCCTACTTTCAATGACTGGTGTACCATGACACCCAGGTCTCGTTGCATCTCCCCCTTACCTAATCTGCCACCATTCAGATAATAGTCTACCCTCATGTTTTTGCCACCAAAGTGGATAACCTCACATTTATCCACATTGTACTGCATCTGCCATGCATCTGCCCATTCACTCAGCCTATCCAAATCACCCTGTAGCCTCCAAGCATCCTCCTCACACCTAACTATACCCCCCAGCTAGGTATCATCTGCAAATTTGGAGATGTTGCATTGAATTCCCTCGTCCAAATCATTAATATATATTGTAAATAGCTGGGGTCCCAGCACTGAGCCTTGCGGCACCCCACTAGTCACTGCCTGCCATTCTGAAAAGGACCCGTTTACTCCTACCCTTTGCCTCCTGTCTGCTAGCCAGTTCTCTATCCACATCAATACTGAACCCCCAATACCGTGTGCTTTAATTTTGTATGCTAATCTCTTATGCGGGACCTTGTCGAAAGCCTTCTGAAAGTCTAGATATAACACATCCACTGGTTCTCCCTTATCCACTCTACTAGTTACATCCTCGAAAAATTCTATCAGATTTGTCAGACATGATTTACCTTTCGTAAATCCATGCTGACTTTGTCCAATGATTTCACCACTTTCCAAATGCGCTGCTATCCCATCTTTAATAACTGACTCCAGCAGTTTCCCCACTACCGATGTTAGACTAACTGGTCTGTAATTCCCCGCTTTCTCTCTCCCTCCTTTTTTAAAAAGTGGGGTTACATTAGCTACCCTCCAATCCTCAGGAACTACTCCAGAATCTAAGGAATTTTGAAAAATTATCACTAATGCATCCACTATTTCTGTGGCTACCTCCTTGAGTACTCTGGGATGGAGACTATCTGGCCCTGGGGATTTATCGGCCTTCAATCCGTTCAATTTACCCAACAACACCTCCCGGCTAACCTGGATTTCACTCAGTTCCTCCATCTTATTTGACCCCCGTTCCACTGCTATTTCCGGCTGATTATTTATGTCTTCCTTAGTGAAGACAGAACCAAAGTAGTTATTCAATTGGTCTGCCATGTCCTTGTTCCCCATGATCAATTCAACTGTTTCTGACTGCAAGGGACCAACATTTGTTTTAACTAGTCTCTTTCTCTTTACACATCTATAAAAACTTTTGCAGTCAGTTTTTATGTTCCCTGCCAGTTTCCTTTCATAATCTATGTTCCCTTTCCTAATTAAGCCCTTTGTCCTCCTCTGCTGGATTCTGAATTTCTCCCAGTCCTCCGGTAGGCTGCTTTTTCTGGCAAATTTGTATGCCTCATCTTTTGTTTTTATACTATCCCTGATTTCCCTTGTTATCCATGGATGCACCACCTTCCCCGATTTATTCTTTTGCCAAACTGGTATGAACAACTTTTGTACTTCATCCATGCAGTCTTTAAATACCTTCCATTGCACATCCACTGTCAACCCTTTAAGAATCACCTGCCAGTCTATCTTGGCCAATTCACATCTCATACCTTCAAAGTTACCTTTGTTCAAGTTCAGAACCCTTGTTTCTGACTTAATTTTGTCACTCTCCATCCTAATGAAGAACTCAACCATATTATGGTCACTCTTGCCCAAGGGGCCACGCACAACAAGACTGCTAACTAACCCTTCCTCATTACTCAATACCCAGTCTAGAATAGCCTGCTCTCTCGTTGGTTCCTCCACATGTTGGTTGAGAAAACTATCCCGCATACATTCCAGGAAATCCTCTTCCTCAGCACCCCTGCCAATTTGATTCACCCAATCTACATGCAGATTGAAGTCACCCATTATAACCGTGTTACCCTTGTTGCACGCATTTCTAATTTCCTGTTTGATGCCATCCCCAACTCCAATACTACTGTTAGGTGGCCTGTACACAGTTCCCACTAGCGTTTTCTGCCCCTTAGAGTTTCGCAGCTCTACCCATATCGATTCCACATCCTCCACGCTAATGTCCTTCCTTTCTATTGCATTAATCTCCTCTCTCACCAGCAACGCTACCCCACCTCCTTTTCCTTTTCGTCTATCCCTCCTAAATATTGAATATCCCTGGATGTTCAGCTCCCAGCCTTGGTCATCCTGGAGCCAAGTCTCCGTGATTCCAACTATAGCATAGTCATTAATCGCTATCTGCACCTTCAACTCATCCACCTTATTACGAATGCTCCTCGCATTGAGACACAAAGCCTTCAGGCTTGTTTTTACAACACTCCTACTCCTTATACAATTATGTTGACAAGTGGCCCCTTTCACATCGATCCCTATTACACTTGGCCATACTCTCCTATCCCTTTGTGAGCTTTCTTCCCCGTTATTTCTGGGGTCATTAACCATCGCTTTACTCTCTTTCCCTCTAACTCCGTCCTCGACTATCCCATTTGATACCCCACCCCCCTTATTCAGTTTAAAACCATCCGTGTAGCAGTGGCAAACCTGCCGGCCAGAATGCTGGTCCCCCACCTGTTAAGATGCAATCCGTCCCTTTTGTACAGTTCCCCCTTACTATAAAAAAAATCCCAGTGATCTAAGAATCTAAATCCCTGCCCCCTGCACCAGTTCCTCAGCCACACATTCAGGTCCCATATCTCCCTGTTCCTGCTCTCGCCAGCACGAGGAACTGGAAGCAAACCGGAGATAACAACCCTGGAAGTCCTGCTTTTCAGCATTTTTCCGAGCTCTCTGAAGTCCCGCTGCAAAAAATTCATCTCCTTCTTTCCAACATCATTTGTGCCAACATGCACGTTGTTTGTCGGTTTCACAAAACAGCTTCAGTTCTTCCTGATGTTTCCCGCAGTGAAGTTTACTTTCCTTCCCTTCCGTGTTCAGGCTCAGTGCTCGAGCTGTCGCAGTCAAACTCGCCAGGGCCCGATTTACTTTGAGGGTGCGCTCTACAAACTCCTCTCTACACATCGGGCAGGAGTTTCGCCCCTCTTTGTCCCAACTCTGTGTGATACAGCAGCGGCAGAAGTTGTGCCCGCACTCCAGTATAACCGGATTGGTGAAGAAATCCAGGCAACTTGGACAAATCGCGTCTTCGGTTAATCTCTGGAGCTGGTGTTTCGAAGCCATTTTAACTCCGACTACTTCCCTGTTCAAAGTCCTTTCACCTTCTCGGAGCTGAAGGTGATAACGGAATCATTCCTTTCTCTGGCGTAGCGCAGGTGTCAACTGCGCACAATGCAGTGGGTCAGGGAGAGGGAGGGGGATGGGGGAGTAAGGGTGAAGGGGGCTGATGCGGGATGAGGAGGGGGTGAGTGAGACAATGAGGAGGTTGAGGGGGAGACGGAGGGGGGAGTGGCAAGGTGGGGGGAGGTGAAGAGGAGTGGAGGGTGAGGGAGGGGAGAGTGTGTGCGGGGGGGAGGGGCGAGCCAGGTGTGGGGTGTATGGTGGGGAGTGCGGTGTGAGATGGAGCGAGGTTCAGGAGGCAGGAGGGGGGAGTGGGTTAGCATGAAGGAGAGAGGGAGGTGATGGAGGGGAGTTGGAGGCCGGAGAGTGGAGGAGGGGGAGGGGGAGGGCTGGAGAGGGATTAGCCCCCCCCCCAATGTGTTAGGTACGGATGAGAAGATGAGCTAACAGAGAACGGGTGTGTGAACGGGTGACCGCCGGTCGGCGTGGACGGTTGGGCGGAGGGTCAGTTTTCATGCTGTATCTCTAAACCTAAACATGGGGCGGCACAGTGGCACAGCGGGTAGTGTTGCTGCCTCACAGCGCCAAAGTCCCAGGTGCTGTCAGTACGGAGTTTGCACGTCCTCCCTGTGACCGAGTGGGTTTCTCCGGGTGCTCCGGTTTCCTCTCTGCGGGTTTATGGGTTAATTGGTTTCGGTAAAATTGCAAATTGTCCCTAGTGTGTCGGATAGAACTATTGTACAGGGTGATCGCTAAGCGACATGGACACGGGAGAGGCGAGATCTACAAAAGAACACAAACGTTGCTCAGTGCTTCTTGGACTCCACTCACAGGTCAAAGAGGAATCAGTGTAGTTATACATGTTTCTTATCAGTAAAACACACCTGCCATGTCTGAATATGGCATGATTGAAGGATTTTATAGCCTTACAGAATATAAGAAAAGCTGGGTCCAAATCAAGCTCATCCAATAACGTTATTGCTTATCACTGCAGCGTCAGCTATTTTTTCAAACTTTGCTTCTTTATGGTCTTGAAAGAAGCAATATTATTACGCAGGTTGCCATCTTAATGTCTTTATTACAAAGACAACCTGTGGTCCATACTGTGTTCCATATAATTTGCAAAGCCATTCAGACTTAGCACCGAGCCATTCTTTGTTTTACAAGACCTCACGGTCTTTATAGTAAGTTTCCATTCGTAAGAAGAACGACTCCGAGTTTTACTTTGTGAAATCTATTAGGCTTTACTGTATAAACTCTTTATTTCTTCAAAAACATTTCAGCTTCAGGAAGTTGCGAACCGTACAGAACCGCGGGTGTCTACTACGCACGCTGCAGTGCGCAGGGAATTGAATCTGTGATTAATGTTGTTTTGTTGCGAGTATTTAGGGTGAAGACCATCTGGCTCCCACTGATTTCACATCAGCAAGAGGCTTGTAACACGTCAAACGAGCCCAAAATTAACAGGAACCGGGCGGACGAGAAAAGACGTGTAGGTTAATCGGCCCTCTGTAAATTTCCCCTAACTGTGTTAGGAGTGGATGGGAATGTGGGACAATAGAGAACGCTTGTGTGAACGGGTGATTAATGGTCAACTTGGAATCTGTGGGCCGAAGGGCCTGTTTCCATGCCGTATCTCAAACCTAAACATGGGGCGGCCCAGTGGCGCTGCGGGTAATGATACTGCTTCACTGCGCCAAAGACCCAGGTGCTGTCGGTACGGAGTTTGCACGTTCTCCCTATGACCGAGTTGGTTTTCTACTGTTGCTCCGGTTTCCTCCGTGCAGGTTTGTGGGTTAATTGGTTTCGGTAAAATTGCAAATAGTCCCTAGTGTGTGGGATATAACTATTGTGTAGGGTAATCGGCACGGACTCGATGGGCCGAGCGACCTGTTTCCGTGCCGTGTCTCTAAAACTATAAACTATAAATTAAACATAATAACGCACAAAGTGCAGGAATCTCAGCGGGTCATGTAGCAACTCTGGAGAACATGGATATCTGTGTTTCCCACAGATGCTCCATGGCCTGTTGAATTACTCCAGCACTTTGAGTTATTTTCTGTATCAACCAGCCTCTGCAGTTCCTTGTTCCTGCATGTGTGTGAGTAAGTGTGTGTGTGTGTGTGTGTGTGTGTGTGTGTGTGTGTGTGTGTGTGTGTGTGTGTGTCTGTGTGTGTCTGTGTGTGTCTGTGTGTGTGAGTGTCTGCGGGTGACTGTGTGTGTGTGTGTGTGAGAGTGTCTGTGTGTGGCTGTGTGTGCGCGTGAGAGGCTGTGTGTGTGTGTGTTTGAGTGTATGTGTGTGACTGTGTGTGTGTGTGTGAGTGCATGTGCGTGGTGAGTGAGTGGCTGTGCATGTGTGAGTGAGTGTCTGTGTGTGAGTGGTTGTCTGTGTATGTGTGTACGTGTTTGTATGTGGGTGTGTATGTATTTGTATGTGTGTGTGTGTGAATGTATATATTTGTGTGTGTGTGTCTGTGTGTGTGTGTGTGTGTGTGTGTGTGTGTGTGTGTGTGTGTATGTGTGTGTGTGTGTGTGTGTGTGTGTGTGTGTGTGTGTGTGTGTGTGTGTGAGTCTGTGAGTCTGCGAGTGAGTGTGTGTGCAGTGGTGGGTATGTGTGTGTGTGAATTTGCTGCCTGCGCTCTGCTGGGCGTACTATGAGATTGGTTTTGCGGCCTGCTCTCTGCTTCAAGTGTTGTGAGATTGGATTTGCTCTCCTGCACCGAATTATGACTCTTGGTGGAAATGATCAGATTTTCTTTTTTTTAATTTGACCGCTCAACCTCTCTAATGCACCCACCTACATTTAAAGTCTTCTCACCCACCACACCACCTCCAGGCCCCTCAGATCGGCCGACTTGGGGTTGCTGAATGTCCCGCAGTCTAGGCATAACCTCAGGGCGACCGCGCCTTTGCGGTCGCAGCTCCTAGACTGCGAGCATCCCCCTCCCCATTAGAACTGCCTCCTCCATCGACTCCTTTAAGTCTAGTCTAAAAACGTATCTGTTCTCTCTCTCTCTCTCTCTCTCTCTCTCTCTCTCTCTCTCTCTCTCTCTCTCTCTCTCTCTCCCTCTCTCCCTCTCCCCCTCTCTCCCCCTGCCGCCCGGACGTTTATGACGGATGAGGTCAGAAGTGAAAGTAACGTCCAGTGTTCGAGTGTCGTTGCCCGCCGCTTCGCTCGGGATCCGCCGCTGCCTCCCCGGGGCTGCAAGGTACCGTACTGCAAAGGGAAGCGCGGGCCGGGGTGCGGTGGGCAAGCAGGGGATCGCGGAGCGAATGCGTCCACGAGTGTAGATTGAAGACCTGGTGGGAAATATCGTAGAGGGGTGAAGCGGCGCCGGGTGAAGTTTCGACCCCTCCCGTCCCGAATCACACACACACACCGGTTAAATACCTGCGTTCTCTCTCTGCTTCACGGCCAGCGGCCGCAGCGGCAGCGCCAGGCTCTAACCAGAGACGGGGAGAGAGAGTACAGATACAGGCCCTTCGGTCCAACACGTCCACGGAACATGTTCCCGATGTTGGGGGAGTCCAGAACCAGGGACCACACAGTTTAAGAATAAGTGGTAGGACATTTAGAACGGAATTGATGAAACACTTTTTCACTCAGAGAGTTTTGAGTCTGTGGAATTCTCTGCCTCAGATGGAAGTGGAGGCTAAGTCACTCTATGCTTTCAAGAGAGAGTTAGATTTAGCTCTTAGGGCTAAAGGAATCAAGGGATATGGGGAAAAAGCAGGAACGAGCTACTGATTTTATATGAACAGCCATATTGAAACATATAAGATAATTAAAGGATTGGACACGCTAGAGGCAAGAAACATGTTCCCGATCTTGGGGGAGTCCAGAACCAGAGGCTACAGTTTAGGAATAAGGGGTTAGCCATTTAGGACTGAGATTCAGAAAAACGTTTCCGCCCAGAGAATTGCGAATCTGTGAAATTCTCTGCCTCAGTGAGCAGCGGAGGGCAATTTTCTGGGTGCCTTCAAGAGAGAGTTTTAGATAGAGCTCCGAGGCTAAAGGAATCAATGGATATAGGGAAAGGTTGAGGAGGCTGGGTCTCTATTTCATGGAGCGCAGCAGGATGAGGGGAGACCTTATAGAGCTGTACAAAATCACGAGAGGAATAGATCGGGTAGATGCACAGAGTCTCCTGCCCAGAGTAGGGGCATCGAGGACCAGAGGGCATAGGTTCAAGGTGAACTGGAAAAAAAGGTTTAATAGAAATCAGAGCTGTCACTTTTCCACATAGAGGGTGGTGGGTGTATGGACAATGCTGCCAGAGGAGGTATTTGAGGGTGGGACTATACAATATTTAAGAAATAGTTGGACAGACACATGGATAGGACAGGTTTGGATGGTTATGGACCAAGCACAGGCAGGTGGGACGGTGTGGGCGAAGGGCCTGTTTCCACGCTGTATCGCTATGACTATGTGTGGGGAAAAATCACGAATGGGATATAGATTTTATATGATCAGCTATGATCATATTGGAGGGCCGAATGGCCTACTCCTGCACCTATTGTTCTATGTTTCTATATTTTGTCACATACCACTCTAAACCTTTCCTATCCATGTACCTGCGTCAATGTATTTTACATGTTGTTATAGTATCAGCCTCAACGACCTCCTCTGGTAGCTTGTTCCATACATCCCCCACCCTCTGTGTAGACAAAGGTGCAGTAGGCCATTCGGCCCTTGGACACAGCACCGGCATTCACTGTGATCAACCATGCTGTTCGACGGGCCGAATGGCCTACTCCTGCACCTATTGTCTTTGGCTATAGTACTACTGAAACGCTCCCAAGCCATCTATACTATATGCTTTTGTGGCTTTGTTGCCGTCTTATCTACATGTGTCGATGAACGTTGTACCTGCACACCTTAATCCATCTGCTCTGCAACCCTCCCTATCTCCCTGTAATGACACAGTCAATAAATTATTTACCTGTACTCCAAGATCGCCCTGTTCTTCAACACTCCCCATGGCCCTGCCATTCACTGAGTACGTCCTGCCCTGGTTTGACTTCACAAAATTAAACACCTTGCAACTCTCTGCATTATAGATAATATGCAATAGGTGCAGGAGAAGGACATTCGGCCCTTCGAGCCAGCATCGCCATTCAATGTGATCATGGCTGATCATCCGCAGTTAGTATCCCGTTCCTGCCTTCTCCCCATATCCCCTGATTCCGCTATCTTTAAGAGCACTATCTAACTCTTTCTTGAAAGCATCCAGAGAAGTAGCCTCCACTGAGGCAGAGATGTCCAGATTCATAACTCTCTGGGTGAAAAAGTGTTTAATTGGCCCCGTTCTAAATGGCTTACCCCTTAGTCTTAAACTGTGGCTCATGGTTCTGGACTCCCCCAACATCGCGGACACGTTTCCTGCTTCTAACGTGTCCAGATCCTTACTAATCTTATATGTTCCAATAAGATCCCCTCTTATCCTTCTCAACTCCAGAGTGTACAAGCCCAGCCGCTCCATTCTCTCAGCCTATGATAGTCCCGCCATCCGGGGATTTACCCTTGTAAACCTACGCTGCACTCCCTCAATAGCAAGAATGTCCTTCCTCAAATTTGGAAACCGAAAATGCACACAATATTATAGGTGTGGTCTCACTAGAAACCTGTACAACTGCAGAAGGACCTCTTTGTGCCTATACTTACTGGAAAAAAAGGTTTAATAGAAATCAGAGCTGTCACTTTTCCACATAGATCTAGAGTCAGTTATTAAAGATGGGATAGCAGCACATTTGGAAAGTGGTGAAATCATTGGACAAAGTCAGCATGGATTTACGAAAGGTAAATCATGTCTGACGAATCTTGTGGAATTTTTCGAGGATGTAACTAGTAGTATGGATGGGGGAGAACCAGTGGATGTGGTGTATCTGGACTTCCAGAAGGCTTTCGACAAGGTCCCACATAAGCGATTAGTATATAAACTTAAAGCATATGGCATTGGGGGTTCAGTATTGATGTGGATAGAGAACTGGCTGGCAAACAGGAAGCAAAGAGTAGGAGTTAACGGGTCGTTTTCACAATGGCAGGCAGTGACTAGTGGGGTACCGCAAGGCTCAGTGCTGGGACCCCAGCTATTTACAATATACATAAATGATCTGGATGAGGGAATTGAAGGCAATATCTCCAAGTTTGCGGATGACACTAAGCTGGGGGGCAGTGTTGGCTGTGAGGAGGATGCTAGGAGAATGCAAGGTGACTTGGATAGGCTGGGTGAGTGGGCAAATGTTTGGCAGATGCAGTATAATGTGGATAAATGTGAGGTTATCCACTTTGGTGGCAAAAATAGGAAAACCGACTACTATCTAAATGGTGGCCGATTACGAAAAGGGGAGATGCAGCGCGACCTGGGTGTCATGGTACACCAGTCATTGAAAGTAGGCATGCAGGTAACAACAGGCAGTGAAGAAAGCCAATGGTATGTTAGCTTTCATAGCAAAAGGATTTGAGTATAGGAGCAGGGAGGTTCTACTTCAGTTGTATAGGGTCTTGGTGAGGCCACACCTGGAATATTGCGTACAGTTCTGGTCTCCAAATCTGAGGAGGGACATTATTGCCATAGAGGGAGTGCAGCGAAGGTTCACCAGACTGATTCCTGGGATGTCAGGACTGTCTTATGAGCAAAGACTGCATAGACTCGGTTTATACTCTCTAGAATTTAGGAGATTGAGAGGGGATCTTATAGAAACTTACAAGATTCTTAAGGGGTTGGACAGGCTAGATGCAGGAAGATTGTTCCCGATGTTGGGGCCGTCCAGGACAAGGGGTCACAGCTTAAGGATAAGGGGGAAACCCTTTAGGACCGAGATGAGAAGGAATTTTTTCACACAGAGAGTGGTGGGTCTCTGGAATTCTCTGCCACAGAGGGTAGTTGAGGCCAGTTCATTGGATATATTTAAGAGGGAGTTAGATGTGGCCCTTGTGGCTAAGGGAATCAGAGGGTATAGAGAGAAGGCAGGTACGGGATACTGAGTTGGATGATCAGCCATGATCATATTGAATGGCGGTGCAGGCTCGAAGGGCCGAATGGCCTATTCCTGCACCTAATTTCTATGTTTCTATGTTTCTATACTCAACTCCTCTTGTTATGAAGGCCATTCGCTTTCTTCACTGCCTGTTCTAATGCCTGCATGCTTACTTTCAGTGACTGTTGAACAAGGACCTCCAGATGCCGCTGTACTTCCCATTTTCCCAACTTGACAACATTTAGATAGTAATCTTGCACGCAGTGATGGAGCAGGACCCCATAATGCAAACACTGATGGGTCTCAATTTTACTCCCTAATGATAATGCTCTTCCCTGCAGCCATGCTGGAGATCGGGCATGGACAGGCAGATGATGTCTTGGGCTCCGGTGCTGATCCTCTGCCATGCAATCCACTAAGCCTGTGCTGGTGAGTTGCCGAGACTTATTCGAACATCTACGCTCCTCACTCTCTGTATCACCCCCTCTCAATTGGTCACCTACTTTGTATCCCTCCCTCCCCCAGCCATCTTAGTTGTCACCTGCAGTCGCCTTGTAGGCACTAGAGGCCATCCTTGCGTCCGAATTTCCAGCTCCCTCCCAGTACCGCCGACCAACAAGCCTCCGGGTGTCTTACAATCACAGAGTAATACAAAATACAATAGGTGCATGAGTAGGCCATTCGGCCCTTCGATCCAGCACCACCATTAATGTGATCATGGCCGATCATCCACAATCAGTTCCTGTCTTCTCCCCATATCCCCTGACTCCGCTATCTTTAAGAGCCCTATCTAACTCTCTCTTGAAAGCATCCAGAGAACCAGCCTCCACCGCCCCCTGAGGCAGAGAATTCCACAGACTCACAACTCTCTGGAGGAAAAAGTGTTTCCTCATCTCCGTTCTAAATGACCTACCCATTTTGCTTAAATTGTGGACCCTGATTCTGGACTCCCCCAAAATCGGGAACATGTTTCCTGCCTATAGCGGGCCAAACCCTTAATAATCTTATGTTTCAATAAGATCCCCTCTCATCCTTCTAAATTCTAGAGGATACAAGCCCAGTCGCACCATTCTCTCAGCATATGACAGTTCCGCCAACCCGGGAATTAACCCAGTGAGCATGCTGCACTCCCTCAATAGCAAGAATGTCCTTCCTCAAAAGATTCCCTCTCATCCCTCTAATTCCAGAGTGGAAACAGTGAGGAAACAGGGCCAACTTACCCACTCCGGCCAACAATGTCCCAGCTACACTAGTCCTACCTGCCTGCGCTTGGTCCATAACCCTCCAAACCTGTCCCATCCGTATACCTGTCCAACTGTTTCTTAACCGAAGGGATAGTCCCAGCCTCAACGACCTTCTCTGGCAGCTTGTTCCATTCACTCTGTGTGAAATAGTCACCCCTCAGATTCCAATTAAATCTTTCCCTCTTCACCTTGAACCTATGTCCTCTGGTCCTCGAGAATCTGTGCGTCTACCCGATCTATTCTTCTCATGCTTTTATACGCTTGTGTTTGCCAACCAAACAGATAAGATATATATATATATATATATATATATATATATATATATATATATATATATATATATATAGACCATCTGGAACAAGCGCAGGCAGCTGGGACTAGTGTAGCTGCGACATTGGTGGCCGGTGTGTGCAAGTCGGGCAAAGGTCCTGTTTCGACACTGAATCATAATCATTATCATAATCATATTTTATTAGCTAAGTCTGTTTTGCAACATACGAGGAATTTGATTTGCCATACAGTCATACCAATAAAAAGGAACAGAACACACAAAATAAATTTGAACATAAACATCCACTACAGTGACTCCTCCACATTCCTCACTGTGTTGGAAGGTGAACAAAAGTTCAATCTCTCGCTTCTTTGTCCTCCTGCGATCGGGGGCTTCAAGCCCTCCGTTGACGGGACGATCTTATTTGCGTAGCCGGCGGCGAACCTCCTCGTCGGGGCGATCAAGCACCCGGATCAGGGGGGAATGGTTCGGCTCGTGTGTTTTAACCATTCCAGAGTTACCTTGTGCACGCAATTCCTACCGACGCACGAAATAGACCTGTGCATCATTTGTATACTGACATACGATGAAAGAATGGATCGACTGGGCCAGTATTCACTGGAATTTAGAAGGCTAAGAAGGGATCTTGTAGAAACATATACAATTCTTAAGGGATTCGACAGGTTAGATGCAGTCCCCGCAGCTCGCTCTTGACCCCCCACCCACCTCTCCCAACTACTCCCAGCGCAAACACCTCACCCTCACACCACAGAGAGAGAGCGAGACACACACCCACACACAGGGACACACCCACCGTGTGTTGCATAGAGTGAGTTGCATAGAGTGAAGGGCCCGTTCCACTTGGGCGTCATATAAGCGTCATTTAGGCGAAATGATTTACGCGTCACGACGCACGACTCGCGTGTCGTGAGGCGCACGTGATGCGCGCATGGCATGCATTACGTGCGCATAGTGCTTGGGGCCATAGGCAGGGATTCACAACATCTTCGCGTGCAACCAGCGTGACGCGCAAATGACACCGAAGTGGGACAGGCCATTGAGTCACCGTGTGTTGCAGGAAGCTAATGCGGGCTGCAGTTGCCCCGTCGCTTTCGCTGTGTTTCCCACTTTCCCTTTGTGTCGGATGGAGTTGCATGTGAGGGTTCACACGACAAATCGATGCAAAATGCCGCAGTAACTCAGCGGGACAGGCAGCATCTCATGAGAAAAGGAATGGGTCGAAGAAGGGTCTCGACCCGAAACGTCGTCCATTCCTTTTCTCCAGAGATACTGCCTGACCAACTGAGTTACTCCAACATGTTGTGTCTATCTTTGGGTTAAACCACTTCAGTTCAGTTGAGTTTATTGTCGCGTGTACCGAGGTACAGTGAAACGCTTTTGTTGCGTGCTAACCAGTCAGTGGAAAGACAATACATGCTTACACTCAAGCCATTGACAGTTTATAGACACATGATAAAAGAATAAAGTAAGCTTCTGCAGTTCCTCCCTACACTGAAACAAGAGGGTTTGGGTTTAAGGTGAGAGGGGCCAGGGTCAATAGGTATGTGAGCGGCAATGTTTTCATGCGGATGGTCGACGCAGGAAGGCAGATTATTACATAAATGGTGTCATGTTGGTAAAAGGGGAAATACAACGGGATCTGGGGATCCTTGTTCATCAGTCACTGAATGTAGGCATGCAGGTACAGCAGGCAGCGAAGAAAGCGAACGGCATGTTGGTCTTCATAACAAGAGGAGTTGTGTATAGGAGCAAAGAGGTCCGTCTGCAGTTGTACAGGGCCCGAGTGAGACCACATCTGGAGTATTGTGTGCAGTTTTGGTCTCCAAATGTGAGGACATTCTTGCGATTGAGAGAGTGCATCGTAGGTAGGCTCACGAGCTTATTTCCTGGGACGGCGGGACTGAGAAAATGGAGCGGCTGGTCTTGAATACTCTGGAATTTAGAAAGATGAGGGACATTTATTGAAACATATACGATTATTAAGGGGCTGGACACGCTGGAGACAGGAAACATGTTCCCGATGTTGGGGGACCAGGGGCCACAGTTTAAGAATAAAGGGTAAGCCATTTAAAACAGAGATGAGGAAAAACGTTTTCACAGAGAGAGTTGTGAGACTGTGGAATTCTCTGTCTCAGAAGGCGGTGGAGGTCAGTTATGTGGATACTTTCAAGAGAGAGTTCGATAGAACTCTTAAATATAGCGGTGTCAGGGGATATGCGGAGGTGGCAGGGACGGGGTAGTGATTGGGAATGTTCAGCCATGATCATCGATGCTAGCTCGAAGGGCCGAATGGCCTTCCCCTGCACCTATTTTCTATTGTCTATTGAAGTAGGCAGCTACAGTGACATTGTTGTCTTGCAGGCCTGTACACTGCGGTGCTGTGCAGGGCAGGAACGACAGCCACCGCGGGCTCCATCACCATCGTCCCCGTGGGTGGGTCGGTGAGGTTCCCCCTCCTGCACCACAGCCAGGAGACGTTCGAGATAGTGATGGGACGCGTCCATCCCGATCTTGCGATCCTGGCCTGGAAGTTCAACAGCCCGGAGTATCCGTACATGGTCAGCTCGTCCTACATTGACAGGGTCCGCTTCCGACGGGATGCCTCCCGTGGGGCCGCGTGACCAGGGGACGTACGAGATAGAGACGAGATACTATGGGAGTGAGCTGAGGAACCGTGCCCGCTTTGAGGTGCGCGTGGTCAGTGAGTAGCACCATGGAGAGTTGTGCAGCATCCAGACTGGCCCTTCGGCCCACATGGTCCATGTTGACCCACTGGGCATTCTGGCCAAGTCCCACCCGCCTGCACACAGCACTCTGAACCCTTTCTCCCGGTGAGTGAATTAAACGTTATTGCCACAAGTTATTTGGTTTTCACACCCAAGGGATGCAAAGAGTCGCAAAGAATTCGATTTTACCACATTCTATTTGTGGCCCCCCTGAGTTCCACGCCGAGATTGAATTCTCTGCCTCAGAGGGCGGTGGAGGCCGGTACTCTGGATAATTTCAAGAGATAGTTGGACAGAGCTCTTAAAGATAGTGGAGTCAGGGATATGGGGAGAAGGCAGGAACGGGATACTGATTGTGGATGATCAGCCTTGATTACATTGAATGGTGGTGCTCGCTCGAGGGGCCGAATGGCCTACTTCTGCACCTATTGTCTATTGTCTATGTGATAGTAGTAGAATGAGGCAATGTGGCCCAAGTCCACACCACCATTTAATCGTGGCTGCTCCATCTCTCCCAATCCCAACCCCATTCCCCTGCCTTCTCCCCATATCCCCATCTATCTATTTCTGCCTTAAAATATCCACTGATCGTCTCCACAGCCTCCTGTGGCAAAGAATTCCACTGATTCACCACCCTCTGACTAAGGAGATTTCTGTGAATTATCGAGGGTAGCTAATGTTATCCCACTTTTTAAGAAAGGCGGAAGTGAGTAAACGGAATTATAGACCAGTTAGCCTGATATCGGTGATAGGGAAGATGCTGGAGTCAATTATAAAATATGAAATTGCGGAATATTTGGATGGCAGTAACAGGATCGGTCCCAGTCAGCTTGGATTTACAAAGGGAAAATCATGCTTGACTAATCTGGATGTTTTTGAGGATGTACCTGGGAAAATGGACAAGGGAGAGCCAGTGGATGTAGTGTACCTGGAGTTATAGAAACCATTTGATAAGGTCCCACATAGGAGATTAGTGGGGACAATTAGGGCACATGGTGTTGAGGGTAGAGTGCTGACATGGATAGAGAAGTGTTTGGCAGACAGGAAACAAAGAGTAGGGATTAACATGTCCCTTTCAGAATGGCAGGCAGTGACTGGTGGGATACAGCAAGGCTCGGCGCTGGGACCGCAGCTATTTACAATATACACCAATGATTTGGATGAAGGGATTCAAAGTAACATTAGCAAATTTGCAGATGACACAAAGCTGGGTGGCAGTGTGAACTGTGAGGAGGATGCTATGAGAATGCAGGGTGACTTAGACTGGTTCGGGGAGAGGGCATATGCATGGCAGATGCAGTTTAATGTGGATAAATGTGAGCTTATCCACGTTGGTAACAAAAATAGGAAGGCAGATTACTATCTAAATGGCGCCAAGTTGGGAAAAGGGGAAGTCCAACGGGATCTGGGTGTCCTTGTTCATCATTCTATGAAAGTAGCATGCAGGTATAGCAGGCAGGGAATAAAGCGAATGGCATGTTGGCCTTCATAACAAGAGGTCCTTCTGCAGTTGTACAGGCTCCTGGTGAGACCAGACCTGGAGTATTGTGTGTAAATTTGGTCCCCTAATTTGAGGAAGGACATTCTTGCTATTGAGAGAGTGCTGCGTAGGTTTACAAGGTTAATTCCAGGGATGGCGGGACTGTCATGCGCTTAGAGAATGGAGCAGCTGGGCTTGTGCACTCTGGAATGTAGAATAAATTACATCGGATCTTATTGAAACATGTAAGATTGTTAAGGGTTGGACACGCCAGAGGCAGGAAACATGTTCCCGACTTTGGGGAGTCCAGAACCAGGGGCCACAGTTACGAATAAGCGGTAAGCCATTTAGGACGGAGATGGGGAAATACCTTTTCTCACAGCGAGTTGTGAGACTGTGGAATTCTCTGCCTCAGAGGGCGATGGAGGCCGGCCCTCTGGATACATTCAAGAGAAAGCTAGATAGGGCTCTTGAAGATAGTGGAGTCAGATGATTTGGGGAGAAGGCAGGAACGGGGTACTGATTGGGAATGATCAGCCATGATCAAATTGAATGTCGGTGCTGGCTCGAAGGTCCGAATAGCCTACTCCTGCACCTATTGTCTATTGTCCTCATCTCCATCATAAATTAATGTCCTTTAATTTTGAGGCTGTGACCTCTGGTCCTCGAATTTCCCACGAGTGGAAATATCCTCTCCACATCCAAATCCAAAATCAACCCAACCTCTGTCTTTAGCTGAAACCGTCTAATCCAGGCAGCATTCTGGTAAACTACCTCTGCACACGCCCCAATCCCTCTACATCTCCCGTGTAATGATTCAAAATTCAAGAGAGTTTACTGTCATGTGTCCCTGATAAGACAATGAAATTCTTGCTTTGCTTCAGCACAACAGAACATAGTAGGCAGAACTACATAACAGATCAGTGTGTCGACATACCACTATATAAATATATACACACGTGAATAACTAAACTGATAAAGTGCAAATAACAGATAATGGGCTATTAATGATCAGGATGGGGACCAGAACTGCAGCCAATACTCCACATGAGGCTTAACCAGAGTCGTATAGAGCCGCATCATGACTTCCTGCATCTTGTGTACAATGCCCCTACACATTGAAGGCAAACATACCACACGCCTTCTTTACCACCCTATCTGCTGGTGCTGCCACCTATAGTGGGCTATGGGCTTGAACTGTCTGCGGTTTAGCTGGACTTTGCAATGTGCTGCCTTGCAGAGCCGATGTCCACACCGACCGTGGAGGTCAGCTGCAACTCGTCGCATCTCACGCTGAACTGCTCCACCGTCAGCGGCTGCCCCGTCACCTACCGGTGGGAGCGGCGATCGCAGGATCCCGGCGTGGGGAACGCCACCTTCCCCGGAGCCGTGCTGTACCTGCCGGACCCGGGGCGGCACAACTGCACCTACACCTGTATCGCAGAAGATTGCTGCAGCAGCCACGCAGTCACTGCAAAGCTGCACTGCGACGCCCTGTCCGGAGGTGAGTGGGTCAATGCTGGGTCTCTGTCCGATGGGAGAGTCATGCATCAAAGGAACAGACCATTCGCCCCCACTCCTCCCTGTCCACCGACATGCCCCATCTACACTAGTCCCACTTGCCCGCGTTTGGTCCACATCCCTCCAAACGTTTGCAGTGTGCGGTACGGTGGCGCAGCGGTAGAGTTGCTGCCTCACAGCGCCAGAGAACCGGGTTAAATCCTGACTACGGGTGCTGTCTGTACGGAGTTTGCACGTTCTCCCCATGACCGCGTGGGTTTCTCCAGGATCCTCCCACATTCCAAAGACTTGTGGGCTTGTCGGCTATTTGACGATATGTGTAAATTATCCCCGTGTAGGATAGTGTTAGTGCGGGGATCGCTGGTCGGTGCGGACTCAATGGGCCGAAGGGCCTGTTCCCGCGCTGTATCTCTAAATTAATCTAAAGTCCAGTTTCACCCCTGTGTGGCGTTACCTCCTCCAGGGTCCAGGAGTCGTTGGGGCCTCGTTCTCTTCATGTTGCTTCTCGCTGTGATCCAGCTCGCTGTTGCCGTCATGGGCATCGAATTTCGGCAGAAACCGGGCCGTGAGTGTCCTCCTCACCATCACCCCCCTCCTATATCCCCCCTCTTCGTCCCCCCTTCCCTGCCTCCCACTTTCCCCCTCCTATCTTCAAACCCTCCCCTGTTCCCCATCCCCTCTTCCCCCCTCCCCTCTTCGCCCTCGCCTCTCCCCCTCGCCTTCCCCCCTCCCCTCTCCCCCTCCCCTATCCTCTCCCATCTTTCCCCGCTCTCCCCTCTTGCCCACTCCCCTCTTCCCCACCCCCATTTTCCCCTCCACTCTTCCCCCTCCACTCTCCCCCCTCTTTTCACCTCCCCTTTCCCCCTCCCCTCTTACCTCTCCCCTCTTCCCCTCCCCTCTTCCCCCCCTCTTCCCCCCTCTCCTATCCCCTCCCCTCTTCCCCCGATCTCCCCTCTTCCCCACTCCCCTCTTCCCCCTCCCCTGTTTCCCCCTCCCCTCTTCCCCCCTCCTCTTCCCCCTCCCCTCTTTTCACCTCCCCTCTACCCCCTCCTCTCTTACCTCTCCCCTCTTCCCCCTCCCCTCTTCCCCCTCCCCTCTTCCCCCTCCCCTCTTCCCCCTCCTCCCACCCCTTCCCCTTCCCCTTCCCCCTCTCCTCTTGCCCCCCACCCTCTTCCCCCCCACCCCTCTTCGCCCCCACCCCTCTTCCCCCAGACCACCTCTCTGCCCCTGACCCCCCCACCCCCCCCCCCCCCACTCTCCCTGACACACACACACACACTCTCTCTCTCTCTCGTAGGAACAAGGAGCGGGACAGTGTGCGACCGGGAGAGTTGCAGAGTGCCGACCGCTGTACGTGGGGGTCTCAGCGCACCCGGTCCCTGGGTCATAGGGAACGGGTTTGCTGCTGTCCCGTCTCTGTGGCAGATGCGAGCCCCCTATCCATGAGCCCAGATCCCCCCCCCCTTCCCTCAGCCTGACACTGTGGATGAGTGGGGTGTCATCCGAGAGATGAAGACTACACACTGCCGGAACTATGAGGAATCGAGGACCATGGTCACCAATGGTCCATGATCTCACCAACTGTGGTTTGAAGATTCTGTCCGCGTTCCCCGTCTCTTTGTCGCTGTCTTGTCTCTGTATTTTATTTTTATTTTCCTGGAGCAGTACAATGTCCGTGCCGAACATAATGCCTTTAGACTTTAGAAACACGGTTTGGAAACAGGCTCTTCGGCCCACGGAGTCCGTGCTGACCAGTGATCACCCCGTAGAATAACACTGTCCTACCCACACCAGGGAAAATTTACAATTTACAGAAGTCAACTAACAAGAGACAATAGACAATACAATATAAAATAGACAATTAAAGTACGAACCTGTAGGTCTTTGGTCTGAGTGGAAACCGGAGCACCCGCAGGAAACCCACGCTGTCACATGATTGTTCCTCGTGTCGGCCATCTTCTATATCACGTTTTTCCGATCGGTCAGTGACGGTTGACGGTGGGTGGATGCAGAATTGGCGACTTCAGTCAGTCACTGTGGTACAGTTTCTGTTGTCAGCATTCGCCGAGATGCGCCACGTGGAGGCTTCAGCTTGCATCCCGATCACATGGTCATTGTACAAACTCTCCCTGTGGCTGAAACGCTCTAATCCAGGCAGCATCCTGGTGAACTTTATCTGCATCATCTCCAAAGCCTGCACACCCTTCTTGTGACTTGGCGACCAGAACTGCACACAATACTACACAGTATTATCTTTGATGCATTTGAAGTAATGCATGCAGTTCTGGTCGCCCCATTGCAGGAAGGACGGAGAGGCTTTGGAGAGGGTGTAGAAGAGGTTCACCGGGATGCTGCCTGGATTAGAGGGGATCACCGACAAGGAGAGGTTGGACGACCCTGGATTGTTTTCTCTGGACCACCAGAGGTTGAGAGGGGACCAGATAGATGTAGATAACATGATGAAAGGGGCAGATAGGGTAGACATTCAGAACAGTGGGCATGTGAAAGATGAGTGAGCATCGCATGAGAGCGAAATGGGAAAAGTTTAAAGGAGACCAAACCAAGTGGGACCCATTGGGTTGCGGGGACGGGGGGGGGGGCTGCGGCATCACACACACACTAACCAACCCCCACCCACCCCCCCCCCACAAACACACACACACACACACACACACACACACACACACACACACACACACACACACACACACACACACACACACACACACAGACACACACACACATACACACACACACACACACACACACACACACACACACACACACACACACACACACACACACGAAGAGATATGGCGGGAAATTGAGATGGGGGGGGGGTTGAGGGAGATGTGGAGGGAGAGAGGGAGGAAAGAGGGGGATGTAGAGAGGGGGAGAGAAGTGGGAGGGAGAGAGGGGGATCGAGGGGTGGGAGAGAGGGTTTTGAGAGAGAGGGGGGAGAGGAGGGGCGAGACAGGAGGGGGGTAGAAGAGGGAGGAGAGATGCACATTGCGGGTCGACGGGCCTGTGCTGCACTTGTCTATGTTCTATAAGGATCTTGTCGTAAACGTTACCAAAGTGTATGTATTCAACATCTATCCAATCCCCATTGACTATTGTTGCATCTGTTGCTCTTTGGGAAACTGTAATTTATGCCAAGTCTGACTATTGATGCAATGGATGTTTGTTCTGCACGTTTTAGTGCAGCTTGTGATGAAAATGTAACATGCACTTTGTACATTTTAAATCAGATTTATTTTAACAATTGCTGCCTGTGATGTAAGTCTCTGCTTGAGGTAAAGAAGGCCATTGGCGTTGGTTCATTGTTGTATGTGCACAGAGATCCAGTGAGAAACTCCTGTCTCTGTGTTATCCAGTTAAGTACAACAGGACTGACATATGATGAAATAATGGATCGACTGGGCTTGTATTCACTGGAATGTACAAGGATGAGAGGGGATCGTATAGAAACATATAAAATTCTTAAGTGATTGGACAGGCTACAGACAATAGATGCAGTGGTAGGCCATTCGGCCCTTCGAGCCAGCACCGCCATTCAATGTGATTGTGGCGGACCATCCACAATCAGTACCACGTTCCTGCATTCTCCTCAAATGCACTGACTCCACTATCTTTAAGAGCTCTATCGAACTCTCCCTTGAAAGTATGCAAAGAACCGGCCTCCACCGCCCTCTGAGGCAGAGAATTCCACAGACTCACAACTCTCTGTGTGAAAAAGGCTAAATGTCGGAAAAAATGTTCCCGATGTTGGGGACGAGTCCAGAGCTAGGAGGTCACAGTTTAAGAATAAGGGGTGGGACACTTAGGACTCAGATGAGGAAAAACGTTGAACTGATTTAGGATGACCAAAAATGATCATATTGAATGGCTGTGCTGGCTCGGAGGGGGTGATCAAAGGGAAATGTAGGAGACGGGTGATGAGCGTATGAAGGAGCGTAGAGATGAGCTGGGTGAAGGGGGGGTGGGTCAATAAGAGAGGGTGGGAAAGATATCTACCCCGGGGAGAAGCGGGTAAAGCCGGTGCGTCGGGCAGCATCTGTGCATCAGGCAGGTTCCCGACCCCCAGCAGTGACCGTCTCACCGCCCCACAGACGCCACCCGACCCGCCGCCGAGTCTCTGCAGCCCGAGGACGTGAGAGAGACGGGGGAGTGGGGAGTAGCGGGGTGGGCAGCGGCGGCCCTGTTAAGGACGCGGCAGCGCATGTACACATGTATCTGCGCTGCTCTGCTGTGTTTGGAGAGAATGCGCGTCCCGAGGGGGGTGGGGGAGGGGGGGTGAAATAAACCACTTCTGGGGTTGAATTGTAGACAGACACAAAATGCTGGAGTAACTCAGCGAGAGAGGCAGCATCTCTGTAGAGAAGGAATGGGTGACGTTTCGGGTCGAGACGTTGACGATTGTATTCGAGGTAACTCCGGCCCTGACGCTGGTGAGTTGCCCCATTTTGTCCGTAACATACATAAGTTCTTAAGGGATTAGGCAGGCCAGATGCAGGAAACATGTTCCTCATGTTGGAGGAGTCCAGAACCAGGGGTCGCACAGTTTAGGAATAAGGGGTATATTTATTTATGTGTGCTTGTTTTTATATACACTGATGTTGTTTGTGTGTATCCTGGGTTTTACAGAGCCGTGTGCTGCTGCAAGCTAGTATTTCATTGTTTGTTTCGAGACATATGGCAATAAATCACTCTTAACTGTAATATTTAGGTTAGAGGAAGAAGGGAGAGATTGAACTTTTTTCACCTTCCATCAGACTGAGGAATGTGGAAGAGTCACTATGGTGGATGTTCGTGTTAAAATGTATGTTGTGTGTTCCATTGCTTTTTATTAATATGACTGTATGACAATTCAAATTCCTCGTATATTGCAAAACAGACTTGGCTAATCCTTCGGCCCACCGAGTCCGCACACGAGGGACACTTTACATTTATACCAAGGCCACTTAAACTACAAGCCTGTACGTCAAGAGTCAAGAATGTTTTATTGTCATATGTCCCAGATAGAACGATGACATTCTTACTTGCTGCAGCACAACAGAATATAATACATGTTATAAAACAGAAGATCTCGGAGAAAAAATGCGCAGGTCACGGGGAGCACGTACAAACTCCGGACAGACAGCACCTGTAGTCGGGATCGAACCCGGGTCTCTGGCGCTGTGAGGCAGCAAATCTACCGCTGCCCCACCTTGCATCGACTGTTGTATTACAACCGCCCTTTAAATCATTAAATGATGTTAATGTCGTGGGCAGCTCGAAGCACCCACTCATTGGCTGTCAAAGCAAAGTTTACACCAGTTTCCTCCCTCCTTGGGTTTGACCCCATTCTTCCAAAGATCCGTTCCAAAAAAAACGAATCTGTTGTGTGGAGAGCAAATGCTGTAAAAGCGCTATAATTTCACAGAGCCGGCGGACTTTAGGAGCCGGGGTAGCCCGGAGCTCAGGACCCGCCGCCCGCGGCTGCTGCTGAACCCGCGGGAATGGCGATTGTTTCAATCTTTATATTTTCACAAAAGTAATTTCTGTTCCGTTGCCGGACGCGGTTAACGCGTTAAAATGAACGGATCGACAGACAGACAGACAGACAGACAGACAGCTCTGATTTCAGTTGCTGTTTATTTCGCTCTTCCCACATTTACATTCCCACTGGTTTTATTTCCGCGCTCACTGGGGTTTGTTTCACGACGCGGAATTTGGGGATTAAATGGGAGCCGTTCGTTCAGCGCCGACCTGTTGTCCACCGGGTTTCTGCCCCACAGCCCCTGGCTGAGCCCCGCTCCTGACGCCGGTCGCGGGACCCAACCCTTTTACACACCCGGAGCGGAACCGGGGCAGATTCTCAGCCACTGTTTAAAATCGCAAGACAAGAAGAGAGGATAAAGTTTCTCCGTGAATTTATTCCCGGTGAAGGTGTGGAGATGGGACTTGGTGTCCGCGTCGTAAAATGAAACTGTCCCAGACTCGTAACTGAGATAAACTCCCACCCTCCCGGGGATGGGACGGGCGGGGAGAGGGGATGGCGGGGAGGTGACTGCATTAAACACGTCATCCAACCGCCAGATGCTCCAGTCTCCAGGGCCGGTGTGACCCCTCCCTTCCTCTCCACAGACTCTGCGGCGACTCCCAGACTCCAGCCCCGACTCCCCGCCACCTCCACCTCCCAGTAATGTCTCCCCGATGTGAATCCCTCCGATCCCAGCACGCAGGGCCTGTCGATAAACCTCTTCCAAGTGTCACGGAAACGCCTATAGGTCTGGCTACATCTCACCCTCTTCCGATCCTTAGACACCTCGAGGTGCGGATGCGCTGTTTCCACATCCAGGGTGACGGAGACTGGGGGGAGAAGCAGAAAATCAGAGAGTCCCCGCGGGTCGGGGGAAGACTCGGGCGGGCGGACAACTGAAACCTTGCCCGGGGTTTCACCCCAACCACGTGAGGCAGAAGAGGGTGGACGGGGAGGATGAGTGACCATAAACAATAGACAATTGGTGCAGGACAAGGCCATTCGGCCCTTCGAGCCAGCACCGCCATTCACTGTGATCATGGTTGATCATCCCCAATCAGTACCCCGTTCCTACCTTCTCCCCATATCCCCTGACCCTGCTATTTTTAAGAGCCCTATCTAGCTCTCTCTTGAAAGTATCCAGAGAACCGGCCACCACCGCCCCCTGAGGCAGAGAATTCCACAGACTCACAAGTCTCTGTGAGCAAAAGTGTTTCCTCGCCTCCGTTCTAAATGGCTTAGTCATTATTCTTAAACTGTGGACCCTGGTTCAGGACTCCACCAACATCGGGAACATGTTTCCAAATCCTTAACAATCTTATATGTTTCAATGAAATGCCCTCTCATCCTTCTACACTCCAGAGTGTACAAGCCTAGCCGCTCCATTCTCTCAGCATATGACAGTCCCACCATCCCGGGAATTTACCTTGTAAACCTAAGCTGCACTCCATCAATAGCAAGAATGTCCTTCCTCAAATTAGGGAACTAAAACTGCACACAATACTCCAGGTATGGTCTCACTACGGCTCTGTACAACTGCAGCAGGACTGATTTGCTCCTATATTCGACTCCTCTTGTTATAAAGGCCAACATGCCATTCACTTTCTTTTCTGCCTGCTGTACCTGCAAGCTTACTTTCATTGACTGATGAACAAGGACCCCCAATGGTAATTTGAGGTTGTTAAAGAGGCGATAGAGGTGTGGGGTGGAATCTCCATGATCATAGTGAATGGGCGGAGACTTGAGGGGCCAGATGACCTGCCCCTGTTACTTTGAATGTAGGGTGAGAGAGAAGGAGGCGCGGTTTGGGCCATGGCAGGAAGCAGAGGTTGATTGAATTGGGAGTTAGACAGAAAGTGTGGGGACTTGTGGTTATAGGGTCGCTGAAAGAGAGGGGATTCAAGGGTGGATTTGATGGGTGTGTACAACTAAGAACACACAGATGTCATTGTGAACCAATATATGAAAGTCACTGAGGGACTTGATAATGTTCCGCATGTGCGGCTGTTCAGAAAAGGGAAGGCAGGTGGGATCGAATGCGAGCTGGCGAAATGGATCCAAAAATGGCGTGGTGGTTAGAGGCAGAAGGTAGCGGTAGAAGGATGATTTTGCTGCTTGGACGTCTGTGACAGGTGGAGTGCAGCAGAGATCGGTGCTGCAACCTTTGCTGTTTATGTTATATTTTCATGACTTGGATGTGAATGTAGGAGGTGTGATTAGCAAGTCTACGGAGGACACAAAAATTGTGGATAGCGGGGAAGGTTGTCAAAATCTGCAGCAGGATATCGGGTAGATTATCAAAATTCGCATGCAGGGATATCAGATCCAGAAAGTGCATGTTTATCATGAGAGCAAGGAATTTTAAAGTGGGTCTGAGTTGGAAGTTTTCTTTGTACTGAGAGTGGGTGATATCTGCAACATGCTACAGAGGAGGTGGTGGAGTGAGATACAATCACTATATTTGAGGCATTAAATAGGTGAGATGTACAAGAATACTGATGTATGTGGGCAAATCGATTAGTATATCTGGGGAAATGGCGGCCATGGACACGATGGGCCGAACGATCTGATTCTGTAAAGTACAACCATGGTTCTCGCCTCCAAGAGCACTGAATGAGTGAGTCTCCACAGCCACCGGTTCAGGGAATTCCAAAGGATCCCCAGTCTCTGCGTGCAGTAACGTCTCCTCATGTCCTACATGGTACAGCCCACATTCTGAGATGGTGTCCGATCTCTCAGACAGGGGAAGCATCCTCCCTGCATCCAGCCCACTGAGCCCTGTAAGAATTTTGTGTTTCACTGAGATCTCCTCCTATACACCCAAACTCTCGAGTACACAGGCGGAGTCTATTCAATCTCACCCCGCACAAAACCCATTGTCCCAGGAACAAGTATTGTTAATCTTTGCTGCATTTCCTCTGTGTAAAATATGTCCATTTATCGGTACACAGTAGCATAGAAACACAAGAAAACAGGAGCATGTTTAGGATCTGCTCCCCAGGCTTGCCCTTCCATTCAATGTGATCATGGCTGATCTAAGCTGGCACCAATTCCTCTTGTGTGTGAGTTCCCCATAATCTTAATTTTCCCATCCATCAAATATTTATTTTTTGCCAAGTTGCACATATCCAATAACTCAGCTTTTCACCACCATCTTGGGCACAACATTCCAGATATTCACTGCCCTCTGAGAGATGCAACTTCTACACACCGCATGAGAGGCCGCTCTGGAAGGTTGGATCTCATGGAATCCGGGGTCAACTAGCCGATGGAATACAACATTTACCTGAAGGTCGCAGACAGAGGATGTTGGTAGAGGGTTGTTTTTCAGACTGGAGACAGAGTCCACTGTTGTTCCTTATTTATATACACGATTGGGTGTGTATGTAGGTTGCACGGTTAGTCAGTTTGCAAATGGAACTACAATTGGTGACATTGTGGAGAGTGAACAAGGTTATCTGAGAACAAATGGGATCCCTGTGAACAGGACCAATGGGCTCAGGAACGGAAGGTGCGATTTATTCTTGTGAAGGTGAGGTGATGCACTTTGCTGGGACAAACCAGGACAAGGCATCCACAGTAAACAGGGAACTTTATAGAACTGAGAGATCTCGTGCTGCAGGTACACAGTGCGATGGACGATACAACAGTGACAGGCAGGGTGGTGAAGAATGTGTTTGTCACTCATGCTTTCATATGTCAGGATATTAAATACAGCGTTTGACACAATAAGGTTGTTAGCAAATGAGAGTGGTTGCAAAAGGATTTATGATAATTTCATTGTCTGATAGGCTGGGTTATAAGGCAAGGACATTTTTCTTTGGTGCCCATCAGGATACTTTTATAGATATGTATGATATCTATATAAGGTGCACAATATTTTACCCAAGGCAGGAGAGTCTAAACCTCTGACTCTATGATGTTTTACAGCTGATGAGTTTAGTGGTAGATGAAAGCACCAATTTCCCTTCAGTTCACAATAGAGCTAATCTTCGCATCTAGGTATTGCATTAATATGCATAGGAATGACCTGCAGATGCTGGTTTAAACCGAAGATAGACTCCAAAACCTGGCGTAACTCAGCGGGACAGGCACCATCTCTGGAGAGAAGGAATGGGTGACGCTCCGTTTCAAAATCCTTCTTCAGACTGGTTATGGATAAGGGAAACAAGAGATATGGGCAATGATGGAAAGACTTAAAAAACAATGAATGGAAGATATGCAAAAAATAACGATGAGATGAAAGAGGCCATTGTTAGCTAGTTGTTCGGTGAAAACGAGAAACTAGTGTGACTTGGGTGGGGAGGGAAAGAGAGGGAGGGAATGCCGGGGCTACCTGAAGTTAAAGAAATCAACATTCCATACCACTGGGTTGTAAACTGCCAAAGCAAAATATGAGGTGCTGTTCCTCCAATTTGCATGTATCCTCAATCTGACAATGAATGAGACCTAGGACAGAAAAGTCTGTGTGGGAATGGGAAGGACAATGAAAGTGTTTAGCCACCGAGAGATCAGGTAGGTTCAGGCAGACTGAACGAAGGTGTTCAGCGAAACAATCCCCCAGTCTGCGTTTGGTCTCATCGATGTGTAAGACTCCACACCTAGAACAATGGATACGGTAGATGAGGTTGGAGGAGGTGGAAGTGAACCTCTGCCGAACCTGAAAGGACTGTTGGGGTTCCTGGACAGTGTAAAGAGAGGAGGTATGATTTGGATGAAGTGATTCAAAGTAACATTAGCAAATTTGCAGATGACACAAAGCTGGGTGGCAGTGTGAACTGTGTGGAGGATGCTATGAGAATGTAGGGTGACTTGGACAGGTTGGGGGAGTGGGCAGATGCATGGCAGATGAACTTTAATGCGGGTAAATGTGGTCCACATTAGTAGTAAAAACAGGAAGGCAGATTACTATCTAAATGACGTCAAGTTAGGAATAGGCGAAGTACAACGGGATCTGGGGGTCCTTGTTCATCAGTCTATGAAAGTAAGCATGCAGGTACAGCAGGCAGTGAAGAAAGCGAATGGCATGTTGGCCTTTCTAACAAGAAGAATCGAATATAGGAGCAAAGAGGGCCTTCTCCAGTTGTACAGATCCGTAGTTAGACCACACCTGGAGTATTGTGTGCCGTTGTGGTCCCCTAATTTGAGGAAGGACATTCTTGCTATTGAGGGAGTGCAGCGTATGTTTACAAGGTTAATTCCCGGGATGACTGGACTCTCATATGCTGAGAGAATGGAGCGGCTGGGCTTGTACACTCTAGAGCTTAGAAGGATGAGAGGGCATCTCATTGAAACATATAAGATTGCTCAGGGTTTAGACACGCTAGAGGCAGGAAACATGTTCCCGATGTTGGGGTAGTCCAGAACCAGGGACCACAGTTTAGGAATAAGGAGTAAGCCGTTTAGAACGGATGCGAAGAAACCATTTTCTCACAGAGAGTTGTGAGTCTGTGGAATTCTCTGCCTCTGAGGGCGGTGGAGGCCGGTTCTCTGGATGCGTTCAAGAGCGAGCTAGATAGGGCTCTTAAAAATAGCGGAGTCCGGTGATATGGGAAGAAGGCAGGAACGGGCTAATGATTGGGGATGATCACTCATGGTCACATTGAATGGCGGTGCTGGCTCGAAGGGCCGAATGGCCTATTCCTGCACCTGTTGTCTATTATCTATTGAGAACCGGTATTGCATCTTCTGCGGTTGCAGGGGAACGTACTGGGGTGGGGTGGTTTAGGTGGGAAGGAATGAGTTAACCAATGAGGTACAGAGGGGCGGTCTTTGCGGAAGGTAGAAAGGAGAGGAGGTGGAAAAATGGGGCTAGTGGTGGGATCCCGTTGGAGGTGGCGGATATTTTGGAGGATTATGTGCTGTGTGTGGCGGTTGATGGGGCGAAAGGTAAGGACAAGGGGGACTGTCTACGTTGTGACTAGCTGGCGGGGCTCATCTATAATGGGAGAGGGGAATTCTCTCAATGTGCACGCCCAAATTCCTGGGCGTGCACATCTGTGAAGATCTTTCCTGGTCCGAGAACACAGATGCAATCATTAAGAAAGCTCATCAGCGCCTCTACTTCCTGAGAAGATTACGGAGAGTTGGACTGTCAAGGAGGACTCTCTCTAACTTCTACAGGTGTACAGTAGAGAGCTTGCCGACTGGTTGCATCGTGGCTTGGTTCGGCAACTTGAGCGCCCTGGAGAGGAAAAGGCTCCAAAAAGTAGTAAACACTGCCCAGTCCATCATCGGCTCTGACCTTCCTTCCATCGAGGGGATTTATCACAGTCGCTGCCTCAAAAAGGCTGGCAGCATCATCAAGGACCCACACCACCCTAGCCACACACTCTTCTCCCTGCTACCTTCGGGTAGAAGGTACAGGAGCCTGAAGACTGCAACAACCCGGTTTAGGAATAGCTACTTCCCCACAGCCATCAGGCTATTAAACCTGGCTCGGAACTCCGAACATTAATATCCCTCCATCTGTTATTTGCACTTTATTAATTTATTAAGTCATGGGTGTATTTATGTATAGAATTGTAGTCAATGCCTTCAATGTTCTGTTGTGCTATGCAAAGAAAGATTTTCATCGTCCTGTCAGGGACACATGACAATAAACTCTTTTGACTCTTTGATTCTTTTGACTCTTTGTCTCTTTGACTTTTTGAACCCCCGTTCCCTAAAGAATGAGGACATCTCTGATTTCCTGGCATGGAACACCTCATCTTGTGCGCAGATGCGGCATAGACGGAGGAATTAGTAGTAGTTGATAGAGTCTTTGCATGAAGCAGGATATGGAGAAGTGTTGGCGAGATAGTTGTGGGAGTCATTGTGTTTGCAATAGACGTCAATTGATAGCCTATTTCCCGTGATAGAAACTGTGAGGTCAATAAAGGGGAGGGAGGTGTCGGTGATGATCCAAGTAAATTTGATTGCAGGATGGAAATTGGTGATGAAGTTGATGGTCCATGATTTCTGCATGGGTGCTGGAGGTAGCACCGATGCAGTCATCAATGTGATGGAGATATAGTTTGGGCATGGGGCCTTGAACTTGGAGAAAGTGTGAAGAATCGAAGGAGGTTATTAAGAGTGAGAACCAGCTCCGCTTGCGGAGTAGTGTTAGTAGCGGGAATTTGGATGGCTCTGCGGTCGAGGAAGAAACGGTGGAGACTTTAAGGCCTTCCTGGTGGGGGATGGACGTGCAGAGTGATTGTCCCGCCCTGAGCCCCGAGTGACTGAACGCCCATGGGAGGGGGTAGGGGCTCTGAAAGCAGAAGTCATTAAAGGGATGAAGGGCATGTGAGGTATCTTGGACATAGTACGGATTGGACCAGGGGGGATAGCATGGAGTCGAGGTACATGGAAATTATTTCAGTGGGACAGGGCATTTGTGTTTATTGATTTGTGGGGATGTTCAAACTGGGCTGTGCGAGGCTGGGAAATTATAATGTGTTACATGTCAAGTTTATGGCATAAAGGTGTCAGAAACAAAAATGCTGGAAAAGGTGTAAGCTTTACCTCGCTTGAAGTCCTCAGATATTTCTTTGAATATCGTGTTCAACGAAACAGAGCAATGAAACTTTTCAATCGGCAAGGCTCCATCTACCACCGACAGTGGTTTGGCTTCATCAAGACCCCTGGAAATATTTAATAGCTGGTTATAAACTGAGCATTAGAAATGTTTTGGGTTGTTCCACAAAAACGTACAATGTATCCATCAAGACAATGTCCTACCGTTGCTTGCGACCAGCTTCCTCCTGAAAGAAATAAAACACAAATCTCAATTGATGGAGATGGACCATCCTCATCCCGACAGCGAGAATTTCACCAAATTTCTACAATCCTCAGATAATCCCCATTTCCCAACTCTTATTACCACTGTCACGCAGACAGAAACCGGATATTGCCGCAGAGATTTAGAACGATTGGGGAAAACACAAGGATTGTTCATGAGAATGACGCCATAACTGAGAGGATGGAACTGAATGAAAAGACTGGGCAGGTCGTGGGATTTCATCTGGAGTAGATGTCAGGAATGATGAAACATAATTCAATATTACCGGTGGATTTAAATTGGTGGGGATGAACTAATATCTCAAATCGAATGGGAGACCAATAAGTATAGCTGAAATGTAACGTGGTCTTCAGTAAATACCGAAAGGAATACATTCATGAGAACAGGGACCTCACTTGCAATGGAGGGACTGAAACCAACAGCAGAGATAAATTTAAGTCGAAGCTGCATAAACACATTAGGGCTCCTGGAATTTGGGGTATGGTTACCGGGTGTGGAGAGTAGATGGGAGGGATGTTGAGTGGAGCTGAAAACTTAACTGGATAGAATGGGCCGAATGACCTGCCTATGATGTAGAATGTGATGTCATTCTATGGTGAAACAAAGTGGACAAAACAAACAGAGCAAATTCCCCCAAGGTGACCACCCACTGCTGATGGAAACTGGATATAGATGATCAATCTGATGTGTGCGCCACGTTCTAGATTTCAATGTTAATCTCCACAATGTGGTCATGTCTGATCTGGCCCAATACTGAACTCCTCCGCTGTGTCCCATTCCCTTTGATCATCCCCAAATGTTGTAAAATGTATCTTCCTCTGGTTCTAATATGTAAAACCTCTCAGGCTCTCTTGGTTGGAGATGCCCAGATATTCACTGTCCTCTGCCCATTCCGTGGTCCTTGGGATCAGATACAGGATCACCTGTCATTGTTCTAAACGTAGCAGAATAGAAACACCACCCTACATTCCCGCCAGGCAGTCCTGAGATCCCATAGATTATACGGTAAGTCAATTAGTTTGGGAACAACAACAGGTGAAACAGATTAAACATTTACCTAGTTCTGAATTACTGATAAATGCCGCATATTATTTCTGGAATGTCACCCACCATTTTGTGACTGAGCACTTTCACTTCACCAAACTGTAGTGTGACCCCTCACCTTCAGAAACACCACACTGTCTGTTTGATCCATCTGTTGCTGCAAATTTAAGAGTTCCTCCTGAATAGATTTTAAATTCTCTTGAATCTCTTCAAGATTTTTCTCCATTGTATTTAGAATCTTCTGCTCTTCCTCTCGGATATCTGCCAGTGCGCGCTGCTCTTTCTCAATGAGAATCTTGTGCTGTTCAGCAAACTGGGATGTGATCTTGGACTGAAGGTTGTGTGACTGTTCCTGTGCAATGAAAGGTGAAGATCAATATATAATGTCACTGATTTTGTTTCATCACGACTTTGACCGTGACATTTGTCCTGTGCATTTTTTAATTGCTATGGCAATTCAATTATTTGTCTAAATTCTTCTGAAATATCGTGATGGTAATCTTAGAACCCATCAATTCATTACCCCGATATAATTCCCTGCTGCCTATTCCTTTTGACGTGCACATTAATTCCCATTTATCCACCCAACACACACATTTCCAGGAATAATTTACAGTCACCGATTGACCATGAACAGCGTGTCTTGGGGACGTGGAAGGAAACCGACGCGGTCCCAGGGAGAAGGCGTGAACCACACGGGCAGCACCAGAGGTCAGGATCGAACCGGGTCACCAGAACTAGGCGACAGCAGCACTACTTGTGTCACTGCGCTGCCCTATTATTACACGCATCACAGGGATCAAATCTACACAAGATCAGGAAATCAAAACTGGAAAGCCTCACCAGAACTCCAGAAATCTTCTGTTTCTGTTGCTGCTCCATTTGCTGTATCTCGGATTCCTTTTTTGTGACACACTGGACAGAAGATTTAATTTGATCCTGGGATTGTGATTGAAAATCAAACAATAAAAGTGTTAAAAATAAAGAAAAGGGGGAATGCAACGAGACCTGGGTGTCATGGTGCACCAGTCATTGAGAGTAGGCATGCAGGTGTAGCAGGCTGTGAAGAAAGCGAATGGTATGTTGGCATTCATAGCAGGGAGGTTCTACTGCAGTTGTACAGGGTCTTGGTGAGGCCACACCTGGAGTATTCCGTACAGTTTTGGTCTCCTAATCTGAGGAAAGACATTCTTGCCATAGAGGGAGTACAGGGAATGTTCACCAGACTGATTCCTGGGATGGCAGGACTTCCATATGAAGAAAGACTGGATAGACTCGGCTTGTACTCGCTGGAATTTAGGAGATTGAAGGGGGATCATATAGATACTTACACAATTGTTAAGGGGTTGACAGGCTAGATGCAGGAAGATTGTTCCCGATGTTGGGAAACTCCAGAACAAGGGGTCCCAGCTTAAGGATAAGGGGGAAGTCTTTTAGGACCGAGATGAGAAGATCTATTTTCACACAGAGAGTGGTGAGTCTGTGGAATTCTCTGCCACAGAAGGTAGTTGAGGCCAGTTCATTGGCTATATTTATGAGGGAGTTAGATGTGACACTTGTGGTTAAAGGGATCAGGGGGTATGGAGAGAAGGCAGGTACGGGATACTGAGTTGGATGATCAGCCATGATCATATTGAATGGCGGTGCAGGCTCGAAGGGCCGAATGGCCTACTCCTGCACCTATTATCTATGATTCTATGAAGAAGGAATTAAACAATAATAGACACAAAATGCTGGAGCAACTCTGCGGGGCAGGCAGCACCTCTGGAGAGAAGGAATGGGTCACGTTTCGGGACGAGGCCCTTCTTAAGACTGAAATTCCTTCTCTTCAAAGATGCTGACACACCCGCTGAGAATGAAAGTGTTAGACGGTATTAGACAATGATGCGATCAAAATCGATCTGCTTTTACCTTGTAGGTTTCGACAGCTTCTTTAACCGGCATGAAGCTGTGAGACTTGTGTTCCCGACCAGCTGCACAAATCACACAGATCAGCTTCTTGTCCGTTTCACAGAACAGCTTCAGTTCTTCCTGATGTTCCTCACACTGAAGTTTACTTTCCTTATCTGTCCGATTCAGGCTCAGTGTTTGAGCTCTCTCAGACAGTCTCGCCAAGGCCCGACTCACCCTGAGGGTGCGGTCTGTAAACTCCTCTCTACATTCCGGGCAGGAGTTTCTCCCCTCCTTGTCCCAACTCTGTGTGATGCAGGAGCGGCAGTAGTAGTGGCCACACTCCAATGACACCGGATCGGTGAAGAAATCCAGGCAGATGGGACAAATTGCTTCCTCGGTTAAACTCTCGACCTGGTCTTTCGTAGCCATTTTAACCTCTTAACCTGGTTCAAAACGCATTCCCTTTCGCGCAACTGCTGAACTCCTGCAGTGTCGCGAGTGTCTACTGCACACGCTGCCGTCTCGTGGAATGAATGTTATTTGGCTGCTAGTGTTGAATGTGAAGGTGTCCTGGTCGCTTCGAACTCATCTCAAACGAGGATGGGATCCGTTAGATATTAAACAGCCCTGAATGGCGCTTGCGGCAGTCGAAGGCAGAACAGATGGCTGGAAAGAGAGCATGAAAGATTCACGTGGATGTTGCCAGGACTCGAGGTCACGAGCGAATGGGAGAAGTTGGGAAGGGTTGGACTTTATTCCTTGGAGCGCACGAGGCAGCGGGGTAATCTGATCGAGGTGTATATCCATGACACGGTTTTGTCATCCGGATTTTAAAATCTCCGCTTTCCGTGAGTCAGTGGAGGTGGGACTGCTGACCGAGGGCGCCGAAACCTCTCGCATGTGTGTGTTTGAGTGTGCGCATGCGCGCCTGGCCGCCAAAACATTGTGTGTCCCCCCGTCTCCTCCATGTTTTGATAGCGAGTTCCGCTCTTGTGAGGGAAGTAGATGGGGTGAATGCACAGAGTATTTTTACCTAAGCATTAAGGGGAATTAAGAACCACAGGAATTATGTTTAAGTTAAGAGGAGAAAGATTTACTAGATATCCGAGAGACGACTTTTCACATCGAAGGTGGTGCGTGTAAGAAACAAACTACCAGAGGAGGTAGATGAGGTCAGAACTATAACTGCATTTAAACGCCATTTGGACAGGTTCGTGGATGGGAAAGGATAGAGGGACATGGGCCAAACGCTGGTGGGATTTGTGGCGGTGGGACATCTTGGTGGCATGGGCAAGTTGGGCTGAAAGGCCTGTTTCCGTGCAGTGTGACTCTATGACTCTGTGAGGAAGGGACAGGGCCGGCGCTAACGAGGCCTCGGGTGTAACTGACTTGCTCCTGTTGGGCAGTGGAACCCGCCGCCCGCATCTCCGTTCACAGCCCGGGATCAGGATGGACCCAGACCTCGCCCCGGCTTCATTCTAATCCCCGTCACTGTACCTTCCTCTCATACAGCAGTCTTAAGCTCACACCTACCCTCGCCCACAATGGGTCTACCGAGGCACCATTTGCCATTTGCCCACTTCCCTTCTCCCCTTTCCCATCAGGCAAATTATGTAGAAGTGAGAAAAACTTATTTACAGATGGGATTAATGCGCTTGTCCCATTGATATTATTGTTTGAAATAATTTCATGTATAATGTACTTAGTTGTTTTTGATTTATATATATATAATATATATATATATATATTTTAAATTTGTATTTGTAGATTGTTTTCTATTTCTATATATTTTTTTCTTTTCCTCTTTATTATATATCTTTTTCTATCTTTATTTCCAAAAAAACAGACGATATTAATTATCGATGTGCTATTTGTAGAAATTTTGAATTAAGATGATAGTTTTAAATGTGTGTTATACATTGTAAACTGGTTACTTCAAATTAAAAAAAAATATTTAAACAGAAAACGCAATACCCCAGATTCAGAAGGTAGATAAACATGCTGGAGAAATTCAGCGGGTGAGGCAGCATCAATGGAGCGAAGGAATAGGTGGCGTGTCGGGTCGAGACTCTTCTTCAGACAGTTTCCTCCCAGCGGTTATCCCCCTCAACCAACCCTTCCCCCCCCCCCTCAACCACCCCTCCCCCCTCAACCACCGCTCCCCCTCAACCACCTCTCCTCCCGCGACCTGGCCTCTCCCCGACTCCCCTTTCGCTCCGTCCCCGTCTCCTCCCCTCCCCCTCTCACCTCCCTCGCCCCTCCGTCCGGCCCCGCCCCCTCTCCCGCTCCTCTTCCTCCTCATCCTCCTCCTCCTCCTCCTCCTCCCGTCCCCATCTCCCTTCAACCTCTAGCTCCGCCTCTCCCCTCCCATTTACTCTCCCCCATCACACCCTCCCACTCTCTTCCCCCTCTCTCACCTCCATTCTGGTCTCTCTCTCCATCCCCTCCCATTCCCCCCTCTCCCCCCTCTCCCCTTTCCCTCGATGCCCTTCCCCTCCCCGCCTCCCCTCTCTCCCCTTTTTATCGCACTCCCTCCCCATGCTCTCACCCCACCACCTCACGCCACCTCTCTCCCCCTCTCCCCATCTCTCACTGAGAGTGTACCTGGACTTTCAGAAAGCATTTGATAAGGCCCAGCATAGGAGAATAGTGGGGGAAATTGGGGCACATGGTATTGGGGGGTAGAGTGCTGACATGGATAGAAAATTGTTTGGCTGACATGAAACAAAGAGTAGGGATTAAATGGTCCATTTTAAAATGGCAGGCAGTGACTCGTCGGGTACCGCAATGCTCGCAGATATTTTCAATATTCATTAATGATTTAGATGAAGGGATTAAAAGTAACATTAGCAAATTTTCAGATGACGCCAGCTGGGTGGCAGTGTGAGCTGTGAGAGGATGCTTTGAGAATGCAGGGTGACTTGGACAGGTTGGGTGAGTGGGCAGATGCGGGGCAGATGAAGTTTAATGTGGAAAATATGAGGTTATCCACTTTGCTAGCAAAAACAAGAATGCAGATTATTATCTAAATGGTGTCAAGTTAGGAAAAGAGGAGGTACAACGGAATCTCTTCCCTCTCCCCCTCCACTCTCCCTCTCCCTCTACCTCTCCCTCCACCTCCCCTTCACCCTCTCCCCTCCCCTCCCACTCTCCCCTTCCATCCCCCTCTCCCTCTCCCCTCTCCCTTCCCCTTCCCCCTCTCCATTTCTCCTCCCCCTCCTCCTCCTCCCCATCCCCTCCCCCTCTCCCCTCCCCTTTCCCTCCCCCTCTCCCTACCCCTCTTGCCCTCCCCCTCTCCCCGTACCCTCACCTTCTCCACTCTCTCCTCCCCCTCCACTCTCCCATCCACCTAACCTCTACCCATCTCCGTTCCCTTTCTCCCTTCCCCGCCCCCTCTCCCCTCCCCTCACCCTCTCCTCTCTCCCCAACTCCTCTCCCCCCCCTCTCCCCTCCCAATCTCTCCTCTCCCCTCCTTTCCTCTCTCTCCTCTTCCTTCTCCCCTTCTCCCCGCCGCATCTCTCCTCTCCCCGCTCCCGCCCCCCCTCTCCCCTTCCCCTCTCGCCTCCCCCTCTCCCCTCATCTCTCCCATCCCCCTCTCCCTTCCCCCTCTCCGTTCCCCCTCTCCAATCCCCCTCTCCCATCCGCATCTCCCACCCCCTCTCCCTCCCCTCTCCCCCTCCCCTCTCCCATCCCTCTCCCCCCTCCCCGCTCCCCGTCCTCTCACTCTCTATCCTCCCTTTCCCCCGCCCCCTCTCCCCTCCCCTCACACTCCCCACTCCCCCTCTCGCCCTCTCCCCTCCCCTCCCCCTTCCCCCTCCCCCCATTTCCCCTCCCCCTCTCCCCACTCCCCTCACTCTCTCCATCCCCCTCTCCCCTCCGCCCTCCCCCTCCTCCCTCTGCCCTCTCCACTCTCCCATCGCCTCCCCCCTCCCCCTGCCCCCTCCCCCTCTCCGATCCCCCTCTCTCATCCCCTCTCCCTCCCCCTCCCCCTCCCCCTCTCTCCTCCCCGCCTGCCCTTCCCTCTCCACTCCCCCTCTCGCCCTCTCCCCCCTCCCCTCTCCTCCCCCTCACCCCCTCTCTCCTCTCACCCTCTCCCCTCCCCCTCTCCCCTCCCCCTCTCCCCTCCCCCTCCCCCTCTGAAAACCAACGCAGAATTACTCCCTGACCCTGGATCTGGAGTAACTGACTGGAGTAACTCTTGCTTCTGGTTTCCAGGTACTCCATAAATATTCTAAATTGAATTTGAACTGGAGCTGGTGGAGGGCTGAAGAATAACAGCCTATTACATCTTATCTGTTTATTTATTGTGTGTGTATATATATGGTCTATGTTATATCAACAAACTGAGCTTTTATCTCCTGTTCTGTATTATGTTTACATATTGTGTTGTGCTGCAGCAAGCAAGAATTTAATTGTCCTATCTGGGACACATGACAATAAAACTCTCTTGACTATTGACTTGAACTTAAACAAAAAATGGTTCTTTGGGGAAAATAGAGGTACCTTAAATTTAGTTGCATCCGGTTGGGTAACTATGATGTGGTGAAGACTATTCCATGCTTTATTTGTGCGGGGGAACTCCATGGAGCAGCCCGCAACTCTGGATAGAAGAAATTGAGTGACGTTTCAGGTAGAGACCCTTTTTTTGGACTAAATTAAAGATACAGCGTGGAAACAGGCCCTTCGGCCCACCGAGTCCACGCCAACCACCGATCACTCGTGCACTAGTTCTATCCCACACATTAGGGACGTAAGTCAAGAGCCATGATTATTTTATTCTCTCACGTCCCAGTTAGAACAATGAAATCCATATTTGCAGCAGCACAACAGGATACGTAAACATAGTACTGTGTAAACAATGTTATACACTTGAAAACAAAACGGTGTATATCTATATATGAATATATAACTATATATATATATATATATGTGTGTGTGTGTGTGTGTGTGTGTGTGTGTGTGTGTGTGTGTGTGTGTGTGTGTGTGTGTGTGTGTGTGTGTGTGTGTGTGTGTGTGTGTGTGTGTGTGTGTGTGTGTGTGTAATATATATATGCCCACATACACACACACACACTATTTACCTCCTGGTATTAATGCAGTTCTATCGTATAGTATCGTGTGTGTAGGAAGGAACTGCAGATGCTGGTTTAAACTGAAGATAGACACAAAAACCTGGAGTAACTCAACAGGTTAGACAGAATCTCTGGACAGAAGGACCATATTACGTTTTGGGTTTGGTCTGAAACAGGTTCCAGCACACCTTTGGAATGTGGAAGGAAACAAGAGCACCCGGAGAAAACCCATGCGATCAAACGGAAAAGGAGCTAACTCTATACAGACAGAACCCATATTCAGGATCAATTCCGGGTCTCTGGCACTTTCAGGCAGCAACGTTTTGGCCAATGTACTGCCCCCATAGCCTTGAACTTAATTAAAACATACAGTAGCTGTAAAGGGGGACATAGAAACGTATTATCTTATAGAAACTTACAATATTCTTAAGGGGTTGGATAGGCTAAATGCAGGAAGATTGTTCCCGATGTTGGGGAAGTCCAGGACAAGGGGTCACAGCTTAAGGATAAGGGGAAAATCATTTAAGACCGAGATGAGAAATACTTTTTTTCACACAGAGAGTGGTGAGTCTCTGGAAATCTCTGCCAGAGGGGGTAGTTGAGGCCAGTTCATTGGCTACATTTAAGAGGGAGTTAAATGTGGCCCTTGTGGCTAAGGGGAGCAGAGTGTATGGAGAGAAGACAGGTACGGGATACTGAGTTGGATGATCAGCCATGATCATATTGGATGGCGGTGCAGGCTCGAAGGGCCGAATGGCCTTCTCCTGCACCTAATTTCTATGTTTCTATGTTTCTATAGCGACTTGGAGATTTAAAACTGAAAATTGATATTTTCCTTTTTTTAATTAACCAAAGTTGTCAACGTATAATTTTTTATGTGTTATAAAACAAAATATAGTGGCACACCTGGTACACTTGCTGCCTCACACGCCAGAGATATGGGTTCGACCCTGTCTTCGGGCACTCTCTGTGTTGAATTTGCACATTCTCCCTGCAAGCGTGTGGCTTTCCTCCCAGATCCCAAAGACGCATTGGCTTGGTAGGTTAACTTGTTTCTGAAGAGGGGCTGGTTTGGGTGGGGAGGGACGAATTGACCAGGGAGTTACGGAGGCAGCGGTCTCTGCGGAAAGCCAAAGGGGGAGGAGATGGGAAGATGTGGCCAGTGGTGGGATCCCATTGGTAGACAAAAAAGCTGGAGAAAACCAGCGGGTAAGGCAGCATCTGTGGAGCGAAAGAATAGACGACGTTTTGGGTCGAGACACTTCTTCAGATTGATGTCGGGGGGGGGGGGGGGGCACGAATAAGAAAGGAAGAGGCGGAGACAGTAGGCTGTGGGAGAGCAGGGAATTGGAGGGGAACGAGGGAGAAAGCAAGGACCACCTAAAATTGGAGAAGCCGCTGGGGTGTAAACTACCCAAGCAAATATGAGGTGCTGTTCCTCCAATATGCGGTGGGCCTCACCCTGGCCATTGAGGAGGCCCAGGACAGAAATGTCGGATTCGGAATGGGAGGGGGAGTTGAAGTCGCTCCATTCTATCAACATATGACAGTCCCGCCATCCCGGTGATTAACCTGGTGAACCTACGCTGCACTCCCTCAATAGCAAGAATGTCCTTCCTGAAATTAGGGGACCAACATGCATTTCGCTTTCTTTACTGCCTGCTGTACCTGCATGTTTACTTTCAGTGAGTGATGAACAAGGACCACTAGATCCCGCTGTACTTCTCCTTTTCCCAACTTGACACCATTTAGATAATAATCTGCCTTCCTGCTTTCACCACCTGCATGAAAACATTGCCCCTCACACACCTATTGACCTCTCTCACCTTACACCCACGCCTTCTTGTTTAAGTGTAGGATGGAACTGCAGATGCTGATATTATTCACTTATCATGAATCCGTACACTGTAAATGGCTTGAATGTAAACATGTATTGTCTTTCCACTGACTGGTTAGCACAGAGCAAAAGCTTTTCACAGTACCTCGGTAAACGTGACAATAAACTAAATTCAATGTGGTTTAAACAGTGGTTTAAACCAAAGATAGACACAACATTCTGGAGTAACTCAGTGGGTCAAGCAGCATATCTGGAGAAAAGGAATGGGCGACGTTTCGGGTCGAGACCCTTCTTCGACCCATTCCTTTTCTCATGAAATGCTACCTGTCCCGCCGAGTTACTGCGGCATTTTGTTTCTGCCGTGTGAACCCTCACCTGCAGTTCCATCCGACATGGAGATAAAGTGGGAAAATCACCGACAGCGACGGGGCAACTACAGCCCGAATTAGCTTGCTGCAATGCATGGTGACCCAAGGGCCTGTCCCACACGTGCGCCATTTGCGCGTCACATAGGTGGCGCGCGAAAGTGTTGTGAATCCCCGCCTACGTCTCCACACACCATGCGCACATAATGCATGCCATGCGCGCATCACGTGCGCGTCACGACACGCGAGTCGTGCGTCGTGACGCGTAAATGATTTTGCCTAAATGATGCGCAAATTACGTCCAAGTGGGACAGGCCCGTCACTTAATGCAACACACGGTGACTCACTCTAATGAACACACGGTGTGTGTGCGTATGTCTCTCTCTCTCTCTCTCTCTCTCTCTCTCTCTCTCTCTCTCTCTCTCTCTCTCTCTCTCTTTCTCTCTCTGGGGAAGGGAGTGGTGTTTGAAGGGGGAGGTGGGGCGGGGGTCAAGAGAAGGGGGTGTTGAGGTGGTCGGGGCTGCAGGAGATAGACAGAAAATATTTTGCTGGCTGTTACATGTCTACAAGCTGCCATGTCCTTAACCGGGCCGCCGCTCACCACCCCACCCCCCCCCCCCCCCCACCCTCCAACCCGTAACCCCACCCCCCACCGTCCCCGGGCTGCAGCGACTGCATCTAGCCTGTCCAATCCCTTAAGAATTTTGTATGTTTCTATAAAGTCCCCTCACAGACTTCTAAATTCCAGCGAATACAAACCCAGTCGACCCATGCTTTAATCTTATGTCAGTATATAAATGATGCACATGTCTATTTCGTGCGTCGATAGGAATTGCGTGCACAAGGTAACTTTGCAATTGTTTAAAACACACGAGCCGAGTGTGTTTAGCAGTGTTACCAAAAAGGAAGAAAGATTCTAAGGGGAGTAGGAGGCAATCGTGGCAGACAAATGAAGTTAGGGATAGAATAAATCTAAAAGAAAAGATGTATAACACAGTAAAGAGTAGCCGGAAGCCAGAGGATTGGGAAACTTTCGTAGGACAACAGAAATAAACAAAACGGGCAATACGGGCTGAAAAGATGAAGTACGAAGGGAAGCTGGCCAGGAATATAAAGAATGACAGTAAAAGCGTGTTTAGATATGGTAAGGGAAAAGAGTAGCAAAGTAAAACGTGGGTCAGACACGGGTGAAATTATTATGGGGAATAAGGAAATGGCAAAAGAGTAGAACAGGTACTCCCAGAAGCACTGGAGGACAGAGGATCTAAGGGGGTTGAGGAACTGAAATAAAATTTCATTAGGCGTGAAATAGTATTGGGTAGGCTAATGGGACTGAAGGATTATAAATCCCCGGGGCCTGAAGGACTGCATCCCAGGGTCCTCAGGGAGGTGGCTCTAGAAATATTGGACGCATTGGTGATCATTTTCCAATGTTCCATAGATTCAGGATCAGTTCCTGTGGATTGCACGATAGGTAATGTTATCCCACTTTTCAAGAAAGGAGCGAGAGAGAAAACTGGAAAGTACAGACCAGTTAGTCTGACTTCGGCGGTGGGAAAGATGCTGGGGTCGATTATTAAAGAGGTAATAATGGGGAATTTGGATAGCAGTAAAATGATTAGTCCAAGTCAGCATGGATTTATGAAAGGAAAATCATGCTTGACTAATCTTCTGGAATTTTTTGAGGATGTGACAAGTAAAATGGATGAAGGGGAGCCAGTGGATGTAGTGTATTTAGACTTTCAGAAAGCCTTTGATAAGGTCACGCACCGGAGCAAGTTTGTAGATGACACAAAGCTGGGTGGCAGTGTGAACTGTGAAGAGGATGTTAGCAGGTTGCAGGGTGACCTGGACAGGTAAGTGAGTGGGCAAATGCATGGCAGATTCGGTATAATATAAATAAATGTGAGGTTATCCACATTGGTGGCAAAAACAACGGGATAGACTATTATCTCAATGGGGTTAGATTAGGTAAGGGGGAGGTACAGCAAGACCTGGGTCTCCTTGTACACCGGTCACTGAAAGTTGGCGTGCAGGTACAGCAGGCAGTGAAGAAAGCTAATGGAATGTTGGCCTTCATAACAAGAGGCTTTCAGTACAGGAGTAAAGAGGTTCTTCTGCAGTTGTATAGGGCTCTGGTGAGACCACATCTGGATTATTACGTACAGTTTTGGTCTCCTAATTTGAGGAAGGACCTCATTGTGATTGAGGTAGTGCAGCGTAGGTTCGCGAGATTGATCCCTGGGATGACGGGACTGTCATATGAGAAAGATTTAAAAGACTATGCTTGTATTCACTAGTTGTGCTCAGAAGGATGAAACATAGAAACATAGAAACATAGAAAATAGGTGCAGGAGTAGGCCATTCGGCCCTTCGAGCCTGCACCGCCATTCAATGTGATCATGGCTGATCATCCAACTCAGTATCCCGTACCTGCCTTCTCTCCATACCCCCTGATCCCTTTAGCCACAAGTGCCACATCTAACGCCCTCTTAAATATAGCCAATGAACTGGCCTCAACTACCTTCTGTGGCAGAGAATTCCAGAGACTCACCACTCTCTGTGTAAAGACATGACACCCATGTCTCGTTGACCATGACACCCATGTCTCGTTGCATCTCCCCCTTTCCTAATCTGCCACCATTCAGATAATAGTCTACCCTCATGTTTTTTGCCACCAAAGTGGATAACCTCACATTTATCCACATTATACTGCATCTGCCATGCATCTGCCCATTCACTCAGCCTATCCAAATCACCCTGCAGCCTCCAAGCATCCTCCTCACACCTAACTATACCCCCCAGCTTGGTATCATCTGCAAATTTGGAGATGTTGCATTGAATTCCCTCGTCCAAATCATTAATATATATTGTAAGTAGCTGGGGTCCCAGCACTGAGCCTTGCGGCACCCCACTAGTCACTACCTGCCATTCTGAAAAGGACCCGTTTACTCCTACCCTTTGCCTCCTGTCTGCTAGCCAGTTCTCTATCCATATCAATACTGAACCCCCAATACCGTGTGCTTTAAGTTTGTATGCTAATCTCTTATGCGGGACCTTGTCGAAAGCCTTCTGAAAGTCTAGATATAACACATCCACTGGTTCTCCCTTATCCACTCTACTAGTTACATCCTCCAAAAATTCTATCAGATTTGTCAGACATGATTTGCCTTTCGTAAATCCATACTGACTTTGTCCAATGATTTCACCACTTTCACCACATGAGGGGGTATCTTATTGAAACAGATACAATTATAAAAGGACTGGACAAACGAGATGCAGGAAAAATGTTCCCAATGTTGGGCGAGTCCAGAACCAGGAGGCCACAGTCTTAGAATAAAGGGGGGGGGGGGGGCATTTAAGACTGAGATGAGAAAAAACACGTTTTCACCCAGAGAGTTGTGAATTGGTGGAAGTCCCTGCCACATACGGCAGTGGAGGCCACGTCACTGGGTGGATATAAGAGAGAGTTAGATAAAGCTCTAAGGACTAGTGGAATCAAGGGAGAAGGCAGGCACGGGTTATTGATTAGGGACGATCAGCCATGATCGCAATGAATGGCGGTGCTGGTTCCAAGGGCCGAATAGCCTACTCCAGCACCTATTTTCCATGTTTCTATGTCTCTATGTTTCTATGTTTCTATGTTTTAGACCATTCCAAAGTTACTGCGTGCACGCAATTCCTTCCGAATCACGAAATAGACCAGTGCATCATCCGTTTTATAAAATGGGGGGGAAAGGTCAAATATAAATAAAATTCTGCTCTTTCCAAATCACGCGTCCGGTAATTAAGAGACCGGCATCGGGAATCTCTAAAAGCCGCACGATGTTCGACTAACCCCCCCCCCCCCACTCCCACCCAGCTCAAATGGAATGTGGAGGAGTCATTGTGGTGGTTGTTTATGTAAAATGCCTTTTGTGTGTTCAGTTGCGTTTTATTGGTATGACTGTATCCCAAATCAAATTCCTCGTCTGTTGCAAAACAGACTTGGCTAATAAAGTATGGTTATGATTATGGTTATGGTTCAGTGTGGAAACAGGACCTTTGCCCGATTTGCACACACCGGCCAAGTCGGGCAAATGTCCAGCTACACTAGTCCCACCTGCCTGCGCTTGGTCCAGACGGACTATATATATATATTATCAGTTTGGATGGCGGACACAACCGTATAACATCATGAGAGGAATAGATCGGGTAGACGCATATAGTATTTTGCCCAGAGACGGGGAATCGAGGACCAGAGGACATAGGTTCAAGGTGAAGGGGAAAATATTTAATAGTAATCCGAGGGGTCACTTTTCCACACAGAGGATTGTGGATGTGTGCAACAAGCTGCTAGAGGAGGTAGTTGAGGCTGGGAGTATCCAACGTGTAAGAAACAGTTGGACAGGTACATGGATAGGACAGGTTTGGAGGGATATGGACCAAGCGCAGGCAAGTGGCACTGGTGTAGCTGGGACATTGTCGGCCGGTGTGGGCAAGTTGGACCTAAGGGCCTGTTCCCACACTATATCCCTCCGGAATTTAGAAGGATGAGAGGGCACCTTATTGAAACATATGAGATTATTAAGGGTTTGGACAAGGTAGAGGTAGGAAACATGTTCCCGATGTTGGGGAATCCAGAACCAGGGGCCACACTTTAAGAATAAGGGATAAGCCATTTAGAACGGAGATGAGTACACATTTTTTCACCGAGAGAGTTGTGAATCTGTGGAAATCTGCGGTGGAGGCCGGTTCTCTGGATAGTTTCAAGAGAGAGCTAGATAGGGCTCTTAAAATAGCGGAGTCAGGTGATACGGGGAGTAGGCAGGAACTGATTGGGGGTGATCAGCCATGATCACATTGAATGGCGGTGCTGGCTCAGAGGGCCGGATGGCCTTCTCCTGCACCCATTGTCTATTGTATCTCTCTGAGATTTCAAGACACCCGGAGGCTTGTTGGTCGGCGGGACCACGAAGCAGATGGAAATGTCGGATGAAAGGATGGCCTCCAGTGCCTTCAAGGCGGCTGCGGGAGGCAACAAAGATGGCTGGGGGAGGAGAGGAGGAGGAGGACCCAGAGGAGATGACAAACTGAGAGGGAGTGACACATAGAGAGAGGAGCGGAGATTTTCGAACAAGTCTCGATAACTCACCAGCACCGGCGTAGCGGATTGCCTGGCCGAGGATCAGAACCACAGTCAAGACATAGTCTACTTCTCCATGCCCGATCTCTAGCATGCCTGCAGGGAAGGGCATTATAATTACGGAGTAAAATAGACATTAGACAATGGATAATACACAATAGATGCAGGAGTAGGCCATTCGGCCCTTCGAGCCAGTACCGCCATTCAAAGTGATCATGGCTGATCATCCACAATCAGTACCCCGTTCCTGCCTTCTCCCCATATCCCCTGATTCCGCTCTCTTTAAGAGGCACATCAGCTATTGTAGTGTGGGGTGCCTAGTAAAAGACAATCCTCCCCCCCCCCTTCCCCCCGCCACCGTGGGGGTCCCTCTACGCACGGCTTCTCCCCCTCTACATCGGGGACCGCGGAATTGCCTGTAATCTGTTTCTCTCGTGGTTCACAGACTCGCCAGCCTCCTGCTACGTTTGCGGGCTGGAAGAGTCTGTGTACCACGAGTCACAGAGTGATACAGTGTGGAAACGGCCCTTCGGCCCAACTCGTCCAAACTGGCCAACAATGTCCCAGCTACACTTCCCCCACCATTCTGCGCTTGGACCATATCCCTCCAACCCTGTCCTGTCCATGTACCTGTGCAACTTTTTCTTAAAAAATGGGATAGTCCCAGCTTCAACTACACCCTCCAGCAGCTTGTTCCATACACCCACCACCCTCGGAGGAAAAACGTTATTCCTCGGATTTCTATTAATTCTTTTCGCCTTCACCTTGAACCTGTGTCCTCTGGTCCTCGATTCTCCTACTTTGAGGAATAGAGTCTGAGCATCTACCCGATCTATTCCTCTCATGATTTTATACACCTATATAAGATCACCCCTCATCCTCCTGCGCTCCATGGAATAGAGACCCAGCCTACTCAACCTCTCCCCATAGCTCACACCCTCTAGTCCTGGCAACATCCTTGTAAATCATCTCTGAACTCTTTCGAGGAGTGTGTGAGGTTGCAGCCCCTGTCCCAATTTCTAAAAAGGTTTCTCCTTGCCTTCTAGCTGCACTTCACACCCAGCACCCTATCTCTGGACACCCTGTGCGTAGGGGAGAGGGTCGGGCCGAAGATGTCCTGGTTGGGTTGTTGTCCAAGCTGGCCATCCGCGAGTCACGGCAGAGTGGATGCCGGTTCTCTGGATGCTTTCAAGAGAGCTAGATAGAGCTATTAAAGATAGCGGAGTCAGCGAATATGGGGAGAAGGCAGGGACGGGGTACTGAGTGAGGATGATCAGGCATCATCACATTGAATGCCGGTGTTGGATTGAAGGGCCGAATGACCTACTCCCGCAGCCATTGTCTACAATGCAGACAAGCGCAAGGTCTTTCATTTTGCGAAGTCAAACCAGGGCAGGGCGTACTCGGTGAATGGCAGGGCCACGGGGAGTGTTGTACAGCAGATGGATCTGGGCGTACAGGTAAATAATTTATTGACTGTGGCATTACAGGGAGATAAGGAGTGTTGGATTAAGGTGTGCAGGTACAAAGTTCATCGTCACAGGTAGATAAGGAGGCCACAAAGCCACAAAAGCTTTTAGTATAGATCGCTTGGGAACTTATGTTTCAGTAGTACAATATACAATAGACAGTAGGTGCAGGAGTAGGCCATTCGGCCCTTCGAGACAGCACCGCCATCCAATGTGATCATGGCTGATCATCCGCAATCAGTACCCTGTTCCTGCCTTCTCCCAATATCTCCTGACTTCGCTATCTTTAAGAGCCCTGTCTAGCTCTCTCTTCAAAGTATCCAGAGAACCGGCCTCCACCGCCCTCTGAGGCAGAGAATGCCATAGATTCACAACTCTCTGGGTGTAAAAGTGTTTCCTCATCTCCGTTCTAAATGGCTTAACCCTTATACTTGAACTGTGACCCCCTGGTTCTGGACTCCCCCAACATCGGGAACATGTTCCCTAGACGTGTTGGGGTGAAAGGCCTGTTTCTATACTCTCTCTCCCCGCCTCTAACTAGACCCTGACGCTACGACTACGGCCGCTGGCCGTGAAGCAGAGAGAGACCGCAGGCAATTGACCCGTGTGTGATTCGGGACGGGACGGGTCGAAACATCACCGGGCGCCGCTCCTCCCCGCTACCATCGTCCCCACCGGGTCTCCAATCTGCACTCGTGTGCACCCGCGACCCCCCTGCTATCCCACCGCACCCCGGCCCGCGCTTCCCTTTGCAGTACGGTACCTTGCAGCCCCGGGGAGGCAGCGGCGGATCCCGATCGCAGCGGCGGGCAAAGACACTCGAACACTCGACGTTACTTTCACTTCTGACGTCATCCGTCAGAAACGTCCGGGCGGCAGGGAGAGAGAGAGAGAGAGAGAGAGAGAAAGAGAGAGAGAGAGAGAGAGAGAGAGAAAGAGAGAGAGAGAGAGAGACAGAGAGAGACAGAGAGAGAGAGAGAGAGAGAGAGAGAGAGAGAGAGAGAGAGAGAGAGAGAGAGAGAGAGAGAGAGAGAGAGAGAGAGAGAGAGAGAGAGACAGAGAGAGATTCCCTCTCAACCCGATTAGACAATAGACAATAGGTGCAGGAGGGAGCCATTCGGCCCTTCGAGCCAGCACCGCCATTCACTGGATCATGGCTGATCATCCACAATCAGTACCCCGTTCCTCCCTTCTACCCATATCCCCTGACTCAGCTATCTGTAAGAGCTCTATCTAACTCTCTCTTTGAGGTATCCGGAGAACCAGCATCCATTGCCTTCCGAGGCAGAGAATTCCACAGATTCACATCTCTCTGTGTGAAAAAATATTTCCTCATCTCCATTCTAAATGGCTTACCCCTTATTCTTAAACTGTGGCCCCTTGTTCTGGACTCCCCCAACATCGGGAACATGTTTCCTGCCTCTTGCGTGTCCAAACCCATAATAATCTTACGTTTCAATAACGTGTGGCTGCAGGAGTCAGTACAATAGAAGCTATCCTAAGACACCACATGTATGAATTCATTTGCACGATAGATGACTCTAAAAATGTGCTTATTGTGACCTTGACAAACATAAGGGTTAGCACTACACGCTACGAAACCCAGATGTGGAGACACTGGTATCGTTGTCTCGTTGTACGACATTGATCATCTTTTAATCTGGATTTTTAACTTAAGTATTGTGGTTTTCTTAAATATATAAATTATGATGTTTTTATGTGATTTACCATGATTGTATATATATTTATGATATGTGATATGCAATGCATTTTTATGTAATGTTGCCCCTTGTCTGAACCTTGATTCCGTAAAAAAGGTATTATTATTATTATAATAAGATCCCCTCTCGTCCTTCCAAATTCCAGAGAACACAAGTCCAGAGTTGTGAATATGTGGAAGTCTCTGCCACAGAAGGCAGTGGAGGCCAATCCACTGGATGATTTCAAGAGAGAGTTAGATAGAGTTAAAGATAACGCAGTCAGGGGATATGGGGAGATGGGAGGATCGGGGCCCTGATTGTGGATGATCAGCCATGATTACATTAAATGGCTCTGCTGGCTTGAAGGGCCGAATGGCCCACTCCTGCATCGATATTTCTATGTCTCCTCGCCCGTCCACCTTTGTTCCCCGAGGTTTTATTTTATATTATCCAATTACTTTTATTCAAAATATAAAACTAAACATACAGAGTATTAACACGATCAAATACTGCCTACGTACAAACAAACGATCAACAAATTAATATAACCCAACTTTATCAACAAGACACTCGACCTCCCGCGGCGACCAGCGTTCACGGACGGCCTCCAGAGTCTTCGTGGACACCGCATGTGTGTTCCCTCTCCCACGCGGGCACGGACGTAGGCCCGGAAAAGGGACAGGCAGCCGACCCCGGTGTGGCCATCGACTACCCGCTGCCTGGACCCGCGAATGGCCATCTTGGCCAGGCACAGGAGCAGACCGACAGGAAGAACCCCATCCCCCTCCCGACTCTCTCTTCCCCCCCCCCCCGCCCCCTCTATGCAGGCTGCCCACATATCAGGAGTGTGGGGCAAAAATGTCGCCAAAACTTGAGGAGCAGCCCCTTCAGATAGTCGAACAGGGGCTACGACCCCTCACACTGCACGTAGACGTGGAACACGGTCTCTTCCTCGCCACAGAAGTGGGAGCCTCCCACAGCCGACCTCGAGGGTGCGGTGGTCCAGACCCCGGTACCCTCTCCTCCTGGTCTCGCTCCTGTTTTTGTTCAGTTTACAAATTGAACACACACGCTACACACTGCAATTGTATTTTTTTTAATTACAAACAGTTCAGTAGAGTATTACCGTAGCCCAGGTCAGCAAGTCTACATAAACAGTCTACGGATCCTGTAAGCAAGACGGGCCATTTTCCAAAGTCCACACTCTAGTCATAGAGTGATAGATACAGTGAGGAAACAGGCCCTTCGACACAACTTGCCCACACCGTCCAACATGTCCCACCTACACTAGTCCCACATGCCTGCATTTGGCCCATATCCCTCTAACCTGTCCTACCCATGTACTCGTCGAAATGTTTCCTAAACGTTGCGATAGTATCGACCTCATCTATCTCCTCAGGCAGCTCTTTCCATACACCCACCACCCTTTGCATGAAAACGTTACCTATTAAATCTTTCCCCTCTCACCTTAAACCTATTAGACAATAGACAATGGGTGCAGGAGTAGGCCATTCGGCCCTTCGAGCAGCACCGCCATTCACTGTGATCATGGCTAATCATCCACAATCAGTACCCCGTTCCTGCCTTCTCCCCATATCCCCTGTCATCGCTATTTTTAAGAGATCTATCTAACTCTCTCTTGAAAGTCTCCAGAGAATTGACCTCCACTGCCTTCTGAGGCAGAGAATTCCACAGATTCTCAACTCTCTGGGTGAAAACGTTTTTCCCCATCCCCATTCTCAATGGCTTACCCCTTATTCTTGAACTATTCCTAGTTCTGGACTCAACCCAACATCGGGAACATTGTGCTTACTGAGAAGCCTCCCCACCTTGCCTGTCACAAGGCTGATGGTTCACGCTTATAGACAACAGCGGCAGGACTAAGGCATTCGGTGCTGCTACGAAGGGCCGAATGGCCTACCCCTGCACCTATTGTCTATTGTCTATAACCTAGTAAACTGGGACGGAGAAATCATGGGGCACCCTGGTTAGCATGGAGGAGTTGGCCCGCTGTTTCCCTGCGGTATGACGTTTCAGGTCAGGACCATTCTTCAGCATTAAATGTTGGACTGATAGCCACACTAGAAGTTACTCACTTTCTTTCATTCATCTGCAGATGATGGTATTTTATTCCACGGGGGGAGGAGAGGAGAGCGACAGAGAGACAGAGAGAGTCGCCATCACTGAGATCCCAAAACACCGATATTCACAGATTCCCAGAGCTCCTGCGATCCATCCTTCCCGTTCCGGCATTCCGATTCTCTGGAAAACTGGGGCGTCACGGTGGTGCAGCGGTAGAGTTGCTGCCTCACAGCGCCGGAGATCCGGGTTCCATCCTGACTACGGGGGATGTCTGTGCGGAGTTTGTACGTTCCCTCCGTGACCGGTGTGGGTTTTCTCCTGGTGCTCTGTTTTCCTCCCAAACTCTCAAAGACGTGCCTGTTTGTAGATTAAGGGGTTGTAGATTAATTGGCTTCTGTTAATTGTCCATAGTGTGTGGGATTGAAGTAGTGGGCATGAACTGGGTGGGCCGAAGGGCCAGTTTACACGCTGTATCGCTGTATCATAACTGGCTGTATCTTGCACTAACCGTTATTCCCTTCACCTTGTATCTGTGCATATACATATCTGTTCTCTCCATAGCACCTGACTCCGCAATCTTTAAGAGCTCTATCTAACTCCCTCTAGAAATCATCCAGAGAATTTGCCTCTGGGTGAAAAAGTGTTTCCTCATCTCCGTTCTAAATGACTTGCGCCTTATTTTTAAACTGTGGCCCCTGGTCCTGGATTCCCCCAAGATCGGGCACAACTTTCCTGCCTCTAGCGTGTCCAATCCCGTAATAATCCTATACTGGACTAAGTGGGACCATTGGGTCCCACTTCTGGAGCGCTAGCATGGGCGTTGTGGGCTGAAGGGACTGATTTCCAGAGGGCGAGTAGGATATTGCGGGCCGAATGGGCTCTTGAGCTGGTAGCTCAGTCACTGGGGCCTGGCAGCTCATTCACAGAGGCCAGGCAGCTCAGTCACTCAGGCCTGACAGCTCAGTCACTCAGTCATGGCAGACTGGCAGCTCAGAAACTGCCAGAAATTCAGCCTAAAACAGGTGATAGACGCTGTGAGAGAGAAGGGGAGAGGATGGACAATCAATTTTAGACATGTTCATCATTTTTTACAGATTACAGCAATGAAGGAGGAAATTCTATCCTTGCATGGATCTGTGGAGCGCTAGTATGGGTGTTGTGTGCTGAACGGGCTCTTTTCCAGAGGGCAAGTATGGACATTGTGGACTGAATGGATTCTTGGACTTGCAGTTCAATGAGACATGGCTGGTGGGCTGGCACTTCAGTCACTTACAGCTGGTGGGCTGGCAGTTTACTTATTCATGGCTGGCGGGCTGGCATTCATTCAGTCAATCCTCGTCCCTGCACACCCACCCTCCCCCATTCTGCTCCTTGCCACCCCCCCTCACGCATTCAGTCCATCTCCCGTCAACCTGCCCCCATGCGCTCTTAGTGACTCTCCAACAGCGCAGCCATTCCTGCCTATTAGATCTCCGTTGTAATGAAGAGCACGCAGGCATGGCAAGTGGAAAAGGAATTTAACCATATAACCATATAACCATATAACAATTACAGCACGGAAACAGGCCCTCTCTGCCCTTCCAGTCCGTGCGGAACATTTATTTTCCCCTAGTCCCATCTACCTGCACTCAGACCATACCCATCCATTCCCTTCCCGTGCCGTCCATATACCTATCCACTTTACTTTTAAATGTTAAAATCGATCCTGGCTCCACCACTTCTGCTGGAAGCTCATTCCACACAGCCACCACTCTCTGAGTAAAGAAGTTCCCCCTCAATTATTTATTAAATTTTAAAATGTGAATGACTCTTAAAATATAACAACAATTTGAATGTTAAAGATGAGATTTATTAAGTTCGTTCTTGTTGTGTCCTTTGATGTGTTCTGCTGCTCACTGATTCTTGATGCATCTTTGCGGTTGAAAAAAAAAGACAATATCAATGAAGATAGATTGAGCGCTCAAATTTAAAAAAAAAGGAAATCTGAGTATTTACGCCAACAGTCATCATTCAGTGCAGGACAGCAAATCCAATCTCACAGCACTTGAAGCAGAGAGCAGGCCGCAAATCCAATCTCACAACACTCCAAGCAGAGTGCAGGCAGCAAATCCAATCTCACAGCACTCCAAGCAGAGCACAGGCCGCAAATGCAACCTCACAGCATACCAAGCAGAGTGCAGGCAACAAACCCAATCTCACAGCACTCAAAGCAGAGCGCAGTCAGCAAATTCACACACACACATACATACCCTCCACCGCACACGCGCACACGCGCACACGCGCACACGCGCGCACGCGCGCACACGCACACGCACACGCACACGCACACGCACACGCACACACGCACACACGCACACACGCACACACGCACACACACACACACACACACACACACACACACACACAAACACAGACACACAAACACAAACACTCACTCACACACATGCAGGAACAAGGAACTGCAGAGGCTGGTTGATGCAGAAAGGACACAAAGTGCAGCAGTAACTCAACAGGCCATACAGCATCTGTGGGGAACCTAGCTATGCATGTTCTCCAGAGTTGCTGCCAGACCCGTTGAGATTCCGGCACTTTGTGTTTTATTATGTTTAGTTTATACTCCCTCTCTCCTTCATGCTAACCCACTCCCCCTTCCTGCCTCCTGAACCTCGCTCCATCTCACACTGTAATCCCCACCGTACACCCCACCCCCTGGCTCGCCCCTCACCCCCTCACACACTCTCCCCTCCATCACCCTCCTCTCCTCTTCACCTCCCCCCACCTTGCCCCTCCCCCCTACGTCTCCCCCTCAACCTCCTCATTCTCTCACTCACCCCCTCCTCATCCCGCATCATCCCCCTTCACCCTTAATCCCGCCCTCCCCCTCCCTCTCCCTGACCCACTGCAGTGTGCGAAGTTGACACCTGCGCTACGCCAGAGAAAGGAATGATTCCGTTATCACCTTCAGCTCCGTGAAGGTGAAAGGACTTTGAACAGGGAAGTAGTCGGAGTTAAAATGGCTTCGAAACACCCGCTCCAGAGATTAACCGAAGACGCGATTTGTCCAATTTGCCTGGATTTCTTCACCAATCCGGTTATACTGGAGTGCGGGCACAACTTCTGCCGCTGCTGTATCACACAGAGTTGGGACAAAGAGGGGAGACACTGCTGCCCGATGTGTAGAGAGGAGTTTGCATACCGCACCCTCAAAGTAAATCGGGCCTTGGCGAGTTTGACTGAGACAGCTCGAGCACTGAGCCTGAACACGGAAGGGAAGGAAAGTAAACTTCACTGCGAGAACCATCAGGAAGAACTGAAGCTGTTTTGTGAAACCGACAAACAACTGGCCTGTGTGATTTGCGTAACTGCTCGGGAACACAGAGAGCATCGCTTCATACAGATTAAAGAAGCTGTTGAGAGCTACAAGGTAACAACAAACTGAATTTCATTAGCTGATGATTTTTCCTTTCAGCCTTTTGCGGACCGCGCTCACTCGGCGACGGATCAGTTCACCCAGCCTCCCACCCCAACCAGCCCTTTGCCCAAGTACTTGCCCCAACCACCGCTGGAGATAAAACACCTGTCCCTATACCTTCTCCCTCACATCCATGCAGGGACTCCAGCAACTCTTCCAGGTGAGACAGCCTGCGGCAGTTTGAATCTTTTTGTAAACTTTCATGTGCAGTTCCATGTCTACAGTTCTTTGGTTCCATCAGGTCTAGTTCTTTTACTCACTGAATCTGAATCTCAATCCCAGGAGCAGATTAAAAACTCCTTAGAGACTCTCACAAAAACTAAATCAGCGATGGAGGAAATGGAGCAGCAGCAGAAACAGACGATTTCTGGAGTTCGGGTAAGGTTTCCAGTTTTCCTTCTCTGATCTTGTGCTATTGTCTTAGATTTCAGGCTCGATATTATTGATCTTCATCTTGCATTTGACAGGAACAGTCACAGAATCAGTTGACCTACATCACATCGGTATTTGCTGAACTGCGCCAGATTCTCAATGAGAAAGAGCGGCTCTTTCAAAAGGAACTACGGGAAGAAGAGGAGAGCGTTCTAAATCCAATGGAGAATAATCTACGAGCGATGCAAGAGGAGTTAAACTCTATTCAAATGAAACTCGTGAAGCTACAGGAGCGGATGAATCAAACGGACATTTTGAAATGTCTGAAGGTAAGGAGTCACATATTCACTTTGATTCAGTGTAAGAGCACCATCACAGTATAGTGGATCACAGTCTGAAATAAATGCGGAATCCCCAATAATTCTGGGCTGATTGCAACAAATCAGTTGGTAGGGAAGAAGAACACCTCATATTTTGAGTAAACCGCAACCTACCAACATGTACATTGTATTCCACAGTTACGGGTCAACCTTATCCCCTTCAGATCTCCCTGTTCCCTCAACTGTCCCCCACAGGTATTTATTTTCATCCCAGAACCCGTCACCATGTTGCCTCCCCTTCTCCAACCGCTGATCCCCCAAACATTCCTACTTGCCACCCAACACATTCTCTCCTGTTGCCTTCCACCCCATCCCTTCAATTACATTCCCCATTTAACTTCCTGATCAGAGTCCAAATCAGTAGCAAGTTTTCACCTATTCGCCATCTGCCAGAGGTATATCAATCCGTCTGGCATATGTCCCTCCTCATCACATTCCACCTGTCTCTTGCCATTTCTTGCCCCAGTTCCTTCCCATCCCCTCTTTTTACCAGCTCTATCCCATCTATCCTATAAGTCTGAATGAGGCTCATGAGCAGAAGCATTTCCGTTCACAGATGGTGTCGGGCTGAATATGATTCCACTCTATGCTGCATCGTGTGTCACTAATATATATAGTTTGCTTATCCCCTGGCATTTTTACTGCATTACTCACATTAGTACCCCCCCCCCCCCCCCCCCCCCCCGCCCCCAAACAGTGGACTGGATGCATCCTTTTCGGGATCAGTAGTTGGACTTCTTACACTTCACTGAAGTTTAGAAGGATGAGGGGTGGATCTTATAGAGACATATAACAGTATAAAAGGACTGGACAAGCTAGATACAGGAAAAATAGTCCTAATGTTGGGCGAGTCCAGAACTACGGGCCACAATCTTAGAATAAAGGGGAGGTCATTTAAGACTGAGGTGAGAAAAAACTTTTTCACCCAGAGAGTTGTGAATTTATGGAATTCCCTGTCACAGAGGGCAGTGGAGGCCAAGCCACTGGATGGATTTAAGAGAGAGTTAAATTAGAGCTGTAGGGACTAGTGGAGTCAATGGATATGGAGAGAAGGCAGGCACGGGTTATTGATAGGGAACGATCAGCCATGATCACAATGAATGATGGTGCTGGCTCGAAGGGCCGAATGGCCTCCTCCTGCACCTATTTTCCATGTTTCTATGTTTCTATGTTTCTATAAAATTCTCAGACATTTAACGCAAGAGAGCATCGGCCAATGGAGGGAGACCCCTGTTGCACAAAGGAGGTAATGGAAACCTGGAACCGGAGGAAGTTATAGTTCCCATTCAGTCAAGTATTAAATATACTCTTTACTTGTAATTAATACTTAACACTGGACAGATGGGGCACCGGATCAACAACAAGCGCTGGGATCTGTCGGTAAATTGTAACAATTTGGCTGAAATTACTGCTGTCACGATGTGGACGCTCAGTGTAAATTAATTGATCTTTCTGATGTTTTATATTTCAGGAGGAAACTCGTCAGAAGAGGAGGTGAGACTCTCTGAACTGTTTTAGAAATTAACTCAGACATGGTTGATGCGGGTCTTCTAACCAAGTGTGTAATTCATGCAGGATTCGTGATGACGACGGGCAGTCTCTGTCAGTAGCAGAAGGTGCCCTGGACGTTGGAAAGTTCGATCACCTATTTTTGTTGAACACGGTGTTGAGAGAAAAGATTGATTCCATTAAAAGAGGTAAAATGTTATTATTTTTTAGTGACCTGCAAGTATTTATTGCATGCAAAGGGTATATTTAATATTGCTCCTATGGGATTGTTTTCAGTCTGAAGAAAGGTTTCGGCCCGAAACGTTGCATATTTCCTTCGCTCCATAGATGTTGCCGCATCCGCTGAGTTTAAGCAGCAATTTTTTCCTACGTTAGCCTTCTGGGATTATTTACCTTACTCTAGTTCCAGACGTGAATTACATCCTTTCTCCAAACAGGGGGTCGCCCCTCGCTTCACTGTTACACGCTTGTGTTTAATGTCTGTATAACATGCATTGGAATTTTGTTCAATGCGACTCGCCCAGAAATCTTAATTTCTCCTTCTCGCCCACCTGATTCCCTGCAGGTCAGCAAGAGGGGAGATTGAGGACAAAGTGGCGATTTGATCAAATGCATTTGAAAGGATGGCGATGTAGGGGCGGGTTAATGAACAGAGCGGAGCTGATGAGCTAAACGTTATTCATTGCAATGTTTTCCCAACGTTTCCTCCGCTCGGCCGGTCTCTCCGTTTCCTCCGCGCGGCTGGGTCTCTCCAGACACTGGGCATGAAATCAGGAGCGGAAATCCGGTGGCAACAGATGCACGGATCCCCACGGAGTCTCCCTCCGGCTCCAGTGAATCACTCCCAGAGCCTGAGGTGAACAAGACACATTCTCTGAAAACTGACGCAGATATTTCCCAGCTTCACATGTTTGAACAAGCTTGTTTTAAGGAAGGAGATGCATAGCAGGCCCAGAGAACATCCATGCTTACTCAGCCATGCACACTTCATCAGCGATCTGTTATTATCCATAGTGTATGGAAGGGGGGTTTAATGGAAATCTCAGCACTAGGCTCATCGGCTAGGAAGCATCAGCTGCAAACAGTTAGCTGGAGGTAGACAAAAAATGCTCGAGTAACTCAGTGGGACAGGCAGCATCTTTGGATTGAAGGTAATGGTGACGTTTCGTGTCGAGACCCTTCTTCAGATGGAGACTCAGGGGAGAGGGAAATGATAGACATGGAAGGGTAAGGTTTGAAAACGAGAAATCAAAGGGGGCGTCGGTCAAGGGAAATGTAGAAAAGATAATTGTTAGTTTGGGGAAGATGCCAGCGAGGCATAGAGTGTACAATTGAATCAGGAGGACAGACAGACAGGCCGGAGAACTGGGATGGGGGAGGGAAAGGGAGAGAGGGAAAGCAAGGTTTAATTGAAATTAGGGAAGTCAATATTTATACGTCTGGAAATGTCAGTTCCCTGAACACAACCGCAGTACAAACAACAGAAGGACTGTTGGACGAACGTTGGTGTTACTGTGAACACTCGGACGTTGAGTTGTTCGCGCCGCGGGCAGTCCAACAACAGAATATGTCTGTGGAAATCAAATCAGTAAATTGTATTATCTAGCTGGTCTTGCTTGTGCCCGCAGACCTTAGAGAGCAGATTCTTCAGTGTTTAGGGTTTGCTCAAAAATCAAACAGTAGCGTGTTTCTTGTAGCATGCTGCGATCCAAATGATGTTCAACGTGTTGTCCATGTTCGATATTGGTGGAGTTACTGCGTTCCTGATTCCAATTTTCATTAAACGCAGTCCATAATTCCCGATCCTGATTCTCCTTCCCTGCTCTCCCGCAATCGCTACACTTCTGCTATTGACCATATTAATACCTCTCGCTGCCTCGGCAAGGCCAGCAGCATAACCAAGGACGAGTCGCACCCTGGCCACTCCCTCTTCTCCCCTCTCAACTGTGCTAAACAGCTATCTTCCACTTTCGCGGCCCTCGAACTATCCTTGATCGCACCTTGCTGGCTTTATCTTGCGCTAAACATTATTGCCTGATCATGTATCTGCACATCGCGTACTGTCTTTCTACTGACTGGATAGCACGCAACTAAAGATTTTCACTGCCTCGCTACATGCGACAATAAACTGAACTGTAACTCATCTTCCTATACTTCCAGTCCCAATCGGTCCCCTCCTTTCCTCGCTTCTCCAGTCCACTTCATGCTACCCGCCTACACGGCTCCCTTTCCTCCACCCGAAGGCGTCTTCACATCTGCTGTCCCAATCTTCTTCTCTCTACTCTGCAGTAGTGCAACTCCGCCACGTTGGGAAAGGTCCCGATATAGTAGTGGCCAGAGGATCTGGGGTGACAGAGGAACTGATGGAATACCACATTCGGCAGGAAATCGTGTTGGATAGACTGATGGGACTGAAGGCAGATAAATCCCCAGGGCCTGATGGTCTGCATCCCATGGTACTTAAGGAAGTGGCTCTAGAAATCGTGGATGCATTGGTGATAATTTTCCAATGTTCTATAGACTCGGGATCAGTTCCTGTGGATTGGAGGGTAGCGAATGTTATCCCACTTAAGAAAGGCGGGAGGGAGAAAACGAGGAATTATAGACCAGTTAGCCTGACATCGGTGGTGGGGAAGATGCTGGAGTCAATTATAAAAGAGGAGACAGCCGAAAATTTGGATAGCAATAACAGGATCGGGCCGAAGCAGCATGGATTTACGAATGGGAAATCATGCTTGACTAATCTTCTGGAATTTTTTGAAGATGTAACTAGGAAAATGGACTAGGGAGAGCCAGTGGATGTAGTGTACCTGGACCTTCAGACAATATTTGGTAAGGTCCCACATAGGAGATTAGTGGGCAAAATTAGGGCACATGGTATTGGGGGTAGAGTGCTGACATGGATAGAGAAGTGGTTGGCAGACAGGAAACAAAGAGTAGGGGTTAATGGATCCCTTTCAGAATGGCAGACAGTGACTAGTGGGGTACCACAAGGCTCGGTGCTGGGACCGCAGCTATTTACAATATACATCAACGATTTGGATGAAGGGATTCAAAGTAACTTTAGCAAATTTGCAGATGACAAAAAGCTGGGTGGCAGTGTGAACTGTGAGGACGATGTTATGATAATGCAGGGTGAATTGGAAAGGTTGGGGGAGTGGGTAGTGCATGGCAGATGAAGTTTGTGTGGATAAATGTGAGGTTATCCACTTTGGTAGCAGGAAACAGGAAGGCAGATTACTATCTAAATGGCGTCAAGTTGGGAAAACGGGAAGTACAACGGGATCCGGGAGTTCTTGTACATCAGTCTATGAAAGTAAGCATGCAGGTACAGCAGGCAGTGAAGAAAGTGTATGACATGTTGGCCTTTATAACAAGATGAATCGAATATAGGAGCAAAGAGGTCCTTCTGCAGTTGTACAGAGCCCTAGTGAGACCACGCCTGGAGTATTGTGTGCAGCATTGATCCACTAATTTGAGGAAGGACATTATTTCTATTGAGGGAGTGCAGCGTAGGTTTACAAGGTTAATTCCCGGGATGGCGGGCTGTCATATGCTGAGAGAATGGAGCAGCTGGGCTTGTACACTCTGGAGTTTAGAAGGATGATAGGTTATCTAATTAAAACATATAAGATTGTTAAGTGCTTGGACACGCTAGAGGCAGGAAACATGTTCCCGATGTTGGGGGAATCCAGAACGACGGGCCACAGTTTAAGAATAAGGAGTAAACCATTTAGAACGGAGAAGAGGAAACACTTTTTCTCACAGAGAGTTGTGAGTCTGTGGAATTCTCTGCCTCAGAGGGCGGTGGGAGCAGATTCTCTGGATGCTTACAAAAGAGAGTTAGATAGAGCTTTTAGAGCGGAACGGGCTACTGAACGGGGGTGATCATCCGTTGTTGTTGTGGTTGAAACCCCGGGCAAGGTGTCAGTTGTCAGCCCGCCTGTTCCTGAGGCCGAGCGGCCTCTGCCCCGGTCCCGGGGGAGACCGAGTCTCCCACCGACCCCCGGGGACTCTCTGATTCTCCACTTCTCCCCCCAGCCTCCGTCACCCTGGATGTGGAAACAGCGAATCCGCGGCTCGAAGTGTCCGGGGATCGGAAGAGCGTGAGGCCGACCGGGACCCGGAGGCGTCTCCCTGACACCAGGAAGAGGTTTTCAGGCTGGCGGTGTGTGCTGGGATTGGAGGGATTCACATCGGGGAGACATTACTGGGAGGTGGAGGTGGCGGGGAGTCGGGGCTGGAGTCTGGGAGTCGCCGCAGAGTCTGTGGAGAGGAAGAGATGGGTCGCACTGACCCCGGAGACTGGAGTCTGGAGCATCGGGCGGTGGGATGACGGGTTTGATGCACTCACCTCCCCTCCATCTCCTCTCCCCGCCCGTCCCACCTCCGGGAGGGTGGGAGTTTATCTCGAGTCCGGGACAGTTGCATTTTACGACGCGGACACCAAGTCCCATCTCCACACCTTCACCGGGAATAAATTCACGGAGAAGCTTTATCCTTTCTTCTGGCCTTGCGATGAAAACCAGTGGCTGAGAATCTGCTCCGGTTCCGCTCCGGGTGTGTAAAAGAATCGGGTCCAGGGACCGGCGTCAGGAGCGGGACCAAGGGACTGCGGGGCAGAAACCCGGTGGACAACAGGTCGGCGCTGAACGGCTCCCAATTAATCCCCAAATTCCGCGTCGTGGAACCCGAGTAAGCGCGGAAATAAAACCAGGGGGAATGTAAATGTGGGAAGAGTGAAATAAACAATGAACTATGTATTTCCGGGTCTCTCATTTCTCATTTCCTCCTGACTGCTCCCTGTCTGGATCTGATATTCCTTGTCTCCATTCCTCTCTCTAGGTTTACGTTGCCAGAACTGAGCTATAGGGAGAGGTTGAGCAGGTTGGGTCTCTATTCCTTGGAGCGCAGGAGGATCAATCGTAACAGCACGTGTAGGATATTGAGTCGGATGATCAGCCATGATCATATTGAATGGCGGTGCAGGCTCGAAGGGCCGAATGGCCCACCCCTGCGCCTATTTTCTACATTTCCATTGTGTGCAGGTTTAGTCCCCTAATTTGTGGATGGACATTCTTGCTATTGATAAATTACAGCGTAGGTTTACAAGTTTAATTCCCGGGATAGCGGGAATGTCATATGCTGAGAGAATAGTGCAGCTGGGATTGTATATTTTGGAGTTTAGAAGGATGAGAGGTGATCTTATTGAAACATATAAGATTATTAAGGGTTTGGACAAGCTACAGGCAGGAAACATGTTCCCGATGTTGGGGGAGTCCAGAACCAGGGGCCACATGTTAAGAATAAGGGGTAAGTCATTTAGAACGGAAACAAAGAAACACTTTTACTCACAGAGAGTTGTGAGTCTGTGGAATTCTCTGCCTCAGAGGGCGGTGGAGGCAGGTTCTTTGGATACTTTCAAGAGAGCTAGATAGGGTTCTTAAAGATAGCGGACTCAGGGGACATGGGAAGAAGGCAGGAACGGGGTACTGATTGGGGATGATCAGCCACGATCACATTGAATGGCGGTGCTGGCGCGAAGGGACGAATGGCCTACTCCTGCACCTATTGTCTATTGTTGGAGGAGGTGCACGTGGGGCAGATGTTCACCTGCACCTCCTCCAACCTCATCTACTGCATCCACCGTTCCAGGTGTCAACTTCTCTACATCGGAGAGTCCAAGCGCAGGCTCGACGATTGTTTCGTTGAACACCTCCGCTCAGTCCGTCTTAACCAACCTGATCTCCCGGTTGATCAGCACTTCAATCCCCCTCCCATTCCCAATCTGACCTTTCTGTCCTCCATTGTCAGAGTGGGGCCCAGCGCAAATTAAAGGAACAGCACCTCATATTTACACCCCAACAGTCAAGTCAAGAGCGTTTTATTGTCAGATGTCTCCGATAGAAAAATAAAATTCTTACTTGCTGCAGCACAACAGAATATGTAAAGATAATACATAATCGAGAAAATAAAAGTTCAGTGCATATATATACACATGCACACATACCGAAAAAAACAAGCAATAATAGTGCACTATTAATAGTGTAATCATAATAATAAGCCTATTGTAGTTCAGAGCTTATTTGTTGCAGTGTTTAATAGCTTGGTGGCAGTAGTGAACTAAGTGTGTCAAGTCAGGTCAAGTCAAGAGAGTTTTATTGTCATGTGTCCCAGATAGGACAATTACATTCTTGCTTGCTGCAGCACAACACAATATGTAAACATAATACAGAACAGGAGATAAAAGCTCAGTGTGTCTATAGACCATGGACCATATATACACACACAATAAATAAACATGTAACGTGCAATAGGCTGTTATAATTCAGAGTTTGTTTGGTGTTGTGTTTAATAGCCTGATGACTGTGGGGAAGCAGCTGATCCTGAACCTGGACGTTATAGTTGTCAGGCTCCTGTACCTTCTACCTGATGGCAGTGGTAAAATGAGTGTGTGGCCAGGACGGTGTGGGTCTTTGATGATGTTGGCTGCCTTTTTGAGGCAGCGACTGCGATAGATTCCTTCGATGGTGGGGAGGTCAGAGCCGGTGATGGACTGGGCAGTGGTCACAACTCTTTGCAGTCTTTTCCGCTACTGGCCAGTTCCCCCACTGGCCTTACTATCTCCGCCTACATTATTTCTTTGCCCCGCCCCTGACATCAGTCTGGAGAAGGGTCTCGACCCGAAACGTCACCCATTCCTTCTCTCTATAGATGCTGCTTGTCCCGCTGAATTTCTCCAGCGTCTTGTGTCTCCCCTCAACATTACCACTTCCTCAGCTACGGAACACCACGGGACCCCTCTTGCACCACGATAGATTTATTTTCTAATTGTGTTTTGCACTGGTGTTTTGTTCGTGCACAATCATTTATCTTTTCATTGACTTGTGTAACTGAAATATAATTGATGTTTTCGTGTATGGCTTTGTGTCGCTGTTGCCCGTGAATCTGCTGCAAGCGAGATTTTCATTATCCTGAACTTCGCCGCACTGGTGCAGATGACAATAAAGTTGGCTTGAGTTCCGGCTCAGCCTTTCCTGTTCTGCGGCTGAGAATCATAGAATCTTGAAGTCATTGTGATACAACGCGGGAACAAACCATTCGGCTCAACTTGCCCACACTGGCCAACATGTCGCAGCTATAGTCATCCCACCTAGTTCATATCCCTCCAAACTTGCCCTTGTGAGACCATACCTGAAGTATTGTGTGCAACTTTGAAACCCCTAATTGGCCAACAAGATCATGGGAGCCCCCTTCCACCCCAGCAACGGACTGTTTGTTCCAGCTCCTACGGTCAGGCCAACACCTCCGTTGCCATGCTGTGAAAACGGAGAGGATCAGAAGGAGTTACTTCCCAGTGGCCATTAACACTGTAAACTCCCATCTCACCAGGGTCTAACTTTACTGAACTAATTTACTGTTGTGCGGTGTCTTTTTAAAACTGCTCTTTTTTTCTTTTTTTCCCTCCCACAAATATGTAATATGTCAATATGTGATTCTGTTCCATTCTGTTTTGTAGTTCTTTTGCAAAATCCGCAAGCATAGCCACTTTTCATTTCATGCACATCTCGTATGTGTATGTGACGAATAAACCTGACTTGATTTGACTAATTTGAGGAAGGACATTCTTGCTATTGAGGGAGTGCAGCGGAAGTTTACAAGGTTAATTCCCTGGAAGGCGGGACTGTCATATGCTGACAGAATGGAGCGACTGGGCTTGTATACTCTAGAATTTAGAAGGGTGAGAGATTGAAACATTGAAGATTGTTCAGAGTTTGGACATGCCAGAGGCAGGAAACATGTTCCCCATGTTGTGCAAGTCCAGAACCAGGGGCCACAGTTTAAGAATAAGGAGTAAGCCATTTAGAACGGAGATGAGAAAAAACGTTTTAACACAGAGAGTTGTGAGTCTGTGGAATTCTCTGCCTCAGAGGGCGGTGGAGGCCGGTTTTCGGGATACTTTCAAGAGAGCTAGATAAAGCTCTTATTGTTAACAGAGTCAGGGCATATAGGGGAGAAGGCAGGAACGGAGTACTGATTGTGGATGATCAGTTATGATCACATTGAATGACCGAAGGGTCGAATGACCTACCCCATAACCCTATTACCTATTGTCTATTGTCTATCTATGTGCCAGTCTAATCATTGGGATAGTCTCTCCTTCAATTACATCCTCTGGCAGCTTGTTCCATACACCCACCACCTTTTGCGTGAACATTCTTATTAACTCCTTCCCCCTTCACCTTAAACCTTTGCCCTCTGGTCCTCGATTCACCTACTGTGGGCAACAGACTCTGTGCATCTCCCCGATCTATTCCTCTCATGATTTTATACACATCTATAAGATCACCCCTCTTCCTCCTACGCTCCAAGGAATAGAGTCCTAACCTACTCAACCTCTCCCTATAGCTCAGTGGCTCTAGTTTTGGCAACGACCTCGGATATCTAGAGAGAGGAATGGAGACAAGGAATCTCGGATCCAGCCAAGGAACAGACAGAGAGAGAAACAGGAGTAAATGAGAAATGAGAGACCCAGAGATACATAGTTCACTGTTTCTTTCACTCCTCACACATTTACATTCCCGCTGGATTTATTTCCGCGCTCACTGGGGTTTCACGATGTGGAATTTGGGGATTAAATGGGTGCCGTTCAGCGCCGACCTGTTGTCCACCGGGTTTCTGCCCCACAACCCCTGAGCCCCGCCCCTGACGCCGGTCCCGGGACCCGACCCCTTTACACACCCGGAGTGGAACCGGAGCAGATTCTCAGCCTCTGGTTTCTATCCCAAGGCTCGAAGAAAGGATAAAGTTCATCCGTGAATTTATTCGCTGTGAAGGTGTGGAGATGGGACTTGTTGTCCGCGTCGTAAAATGAAACTGTCCCGGACTCGTAACTGAGATAAACTCCCACCCTCCCGGGGATGGGACGGGCGGGGAGAGGGGATGGAGGGGAGGTGAGTGCTTCAAACTCGCCATCCCACCGCTCGATGCTCCAGACTCCAGTCTCCGGGGTCAGTGTGCCCCATCTCTTCCTCTCCACAGACTCTGCGGCGACTCCCAGACTCCAGCGCCGACTCCCCGCCACCTCCACCTCCCAGTAATGTCTCCCCGATGTGAATCCCTCCGATCCCAGCACACACGGAATCTCTGTAAACCTCTTCCCGGTGTCAGGGAGACTCCTCTCGATCGCGGTCCGTCTCACCCTCTTCCGATCCTCAGACACCTCGAGCTGCGGATGCGCTGTTTCCACATCCAGGGTGACGGAGACTGGGGGGAGAAGCAGAGAATCACAGAGTCCCCGGGGGTCGGGGGGAGACTCGGGCACAGGCGGGCGGACAACTGAAAACATTGCGCAGGGTTTCACCCACAACAACATCGGGTGGACACACACATCTCTCCCGGAATTTTTATCCAGGGATTGTGAGGGGAATATCGTGAGGCGGGCAGGGTGGACGGGGTGGACGAGAGACAATAGCCAATAGGTACAGGAGTAGGCCATTCGGCTCTTCGAGCCAGCACCTCCATTAACAGTGATCATGGCTGATAATCCACATTCAGTACCCCGTTCCTGCCTTTTCAATATATCCCCTGACTCCGCTAATTTTAAGAGCTCCATCTAATTCTCTCTTGAAAGCATCCAGAGAACCGGCCTCCACCGCCCTCTGTGGCAGACAATTCTGCAGACACACAACGCTCTGGGTCTGGAATTCATGAGGCGAGGGAGGGTTTACGGGGAGGACGAGTGCGGAGAGTGAGGAGGATTGCGAGATTGCGGTGAGGAGGGAGGAATGAAGTGGGCTACTCACATATGGAGGCAGATCGGAGCAAGAGGATATTGAGGTGAGTGACAATAGACAATAGACAATAGGTGCAGGAGTAGGCCATTCGCCCCCATCGAGCCAACACCGCCATTTAATGTGATCATGGTTGATCATCCACAATCAGTACCCCGTTTCTGCCTTCTCCCCATGTCGCCTTACTCCGCTATCTTGAAGAGCTCTATCTAGCTCTCTCTTAAAAATATCCAGAGAACCGGCCACAACCGGCCTCTGAGGCAGATAATTCCACAGACTCACAACTCTCTGTGATAAAAGTGTTTCCTCGTCTCCGTTCTAAATGGCTTACTCGTTATTCTTGAACTGTGGACCCTGGTTCTGGACTCCACCAAAATTGGGAAAATGTTTCCTGCCTTTAGCGTGTCGAAACCCTTAATAATCTTGCATGTTTCAACAATATCTCCTCTCATTCTTCTAAACTTCATAATATACAAATTGCAGCCGCTCCATTCAGTCCCGCCATCCCAGGAATTAACCTTCTGAACAATGATGCACTTCCTCAATAGCAAGCATGTCCTTCCTGAAATTAGGGGACCAGAACTGCACACAATACTCCCCGTGCGGTCTCACTAGCGCCCTATCCAACTGCAGAAGGACCTCTTTGCTCCTATACTCAACTCCTCTTGTTATGAAGGCCAACATGCCTTTCGCTTTCTTCACTGCCTGCTGTACCTGCATGCTTACTTTCATTGACTGATGAAAAAGGATCCCCAATGGGAATTTGGTAATTTGAGGTTGTTAAAGTGAACATAGAGACGTGGGGTTGTCTCGCCATGATCAAAGTGAATGGGTGGAGACATGAGGAGCCAGATGACCTTCCGCTGTTACTTTGAGTGGAGGGTGAGCGAGAGGGAGTGGTGGCTTGGACCATGGCAGGAAGCAGAGGTTGAATGAGTGGGTGTTAGACAGAATGTGTGGGAACTTGTGGATGTAGGGTCGCTGGAAGAGCGGGGATTCACCGGTGGATTTGATGTGTGTGTACAACTAAGAACACACTGATCTCATTGTGAACAATATATGAAATTCACTGAGGGACTTGACTATGTTCTACATTTAAGGCTGGTCCACAAAGTGAAGGCAGGTGGGATCGAAGGCGAGCTGGTGAAATGGATGCAAAATTGACTTGGTGGATGGAGGTAGAAGGTAGCGGTAGAAGGATGACTTTTCTGCTTGGAGGTCTGTGACTGGTGGAGTGCAGCAGAGATCGGTGCTGCAACCTTTGATGTTTATGTTATATTTTCATGGCTTGGATGTGAATGTCGGAGGTGTGATTTGTAAGTCTGTAGAGGACGCAAAATTTGTGGGTAGCGGGGAAGGTTGTCAAAGTCTGCAGCAGGATATCGGGTAGAATATTAAAACCTGATTTGCATGCAGGGATATAATATCACGAGAGTGCAGGTTTATCTTTAAAGCAAGGAATATTAAAGTATATCTGAGATTTAGCTTGTCTGTACACTGAGAGTGGGTGATATCTGGAACATGCTACAGAGGAGGTGGTGAAGTGAGATATCATCACTATATTTGAGGCAATTAAATAGGTGAGGTATAGAAGAATACTGGTGTAATGTGGGCAAATCGATTAGTATAGCTGGCAAAAAGGTGGACACAGAGATATAAACATAGGGACATAGAAAATAGGTGCAGGAATAGGCCATTCGGCCGCTCGAGCCTGCACCGTCATTCAATATGATTATGGCTGATCATCCCACTCAGTATCCCGTACCTGCCTTCTCTCCATTCCCCCTGATCCCTTTAACCACAAGGGCCACATCTAACTCCCTATTAAACAAAGCCAATGAACTGACCTCAACTACCTTCTGTGGCAGAGATTTCCCGAGACTCACCACACTCTGTGTGAAAAATGTTTTCCTCATAGAAACATAGAAACATAGAAATTAGGTGCAGGCGAGGGCCATTTGGCCCTTCGAGCCTGCACCGCCATTCAATATGATCATTGCTGATCATCCAACTCAGTATCCCGTACCTGCCTTTTCTCCATACCCTCTGATCCCCTTACCCACAAGGGCCACATCTAACTCCCTCTTAAATATAGCCAATGAACTGGCCTCAACTACCCTCCGTGGCAGAGAGTTCCAGAGACCCACCACACTCTGTGTGAAAAAAGTTCTTCTCATTTCAGTCCTAAAGGATTTCCCCCTTACCCTTAAGCTGTGACAGTCCTGGACCTCCCCAACATCGGGAACAATCTTCCTGCATCTAGCCTGTCCAACCCCTTAAGAATTTTGTAAGTTTCTATAAGATCCCCTCTCAATCTCCTAAATTCTAGAGAGTATAAACCGAGTCTATGCAGTCTTTGTTCATAAGACAGTCCTGACATCCCAGGAATCAGTCTGGTGAACCTTCTCTGCACTCCCTCTATGGCAATAATGTCCTTCCTCAGATTTGGAGACCAGAACTGTACGCAATACTTCAGATGTGGTCTCACCAAGACCCTATACAACTGAAGTAGAACCTCCCTGCTCCTGTACTCAAATGTTAGGACTCATCTAAGTCCTAAAGGAATTCCCTCTTATCCTTAAACTGTGACCCTTTGTTCTGGACCCCCCCAACATCGGGAACAAACTTCCTGCATCTAACCTATCCAACCCCTTAAGCAGTTTGTAAGTTTCTATAAGATCCATGGGATCTTATAGATGATGAGACACGATGTCCCCTTGGGCAACAGTGACCATAATATGGTGGAATTCTGCATTAGGATGGAGAGTGACACGGTTAATTCAGAGACTAGGGTCCTGAAATTGAATAAAGGATACTTTGAAGGTATGAGACGGGAATTGGCTAGGATAGACTGCCAAAATATACCTAAAGGTTTGGCAGTGGACTTGTAATGGCAATGATTTAAAGACCGCATGGATAAACTCCAGAAATTGTTTTCCTTGTGTGGCGAAAAAGTAAAACTGGGAAGGCGGATGGCGAGGAAGGATAATGTTAAATCCAAGGAAGAGCCATATAAATTGGCTAGAAGAAGCGAAAAACAGAGGACTGGGAGAAATTCAGAACTCAACAGAGGAGGACAAAGGGGTTAATTAAGAAGGGGGGAAAGCATGAAAGCTTGAGGGGAATATAAAAACTGACTGTAAAGGTTTCTTTAGGTATGTAAAAAGGAAAAGATTAGTGAAGACGAATGCAGGTCCCTTACAGTCAGAGACAGGTGAATTTATAATTGGAAACATGGAAATAGCAGAACAGTTAAACGAGTACTTTGGTTCTGTCTTCACTGAGGAAGCCACAAACAATCTCCCGGAAATACTCAGGGACCGAGGATCTAGTGGGATGGAGGAACTGAAGGGAATCTACATTAGACAGAAAAAGGTATTTGGTAAACTGTTGGGGCTGAAGGCAGATACATCCCCAGGGCCTGATGGTCTCCATCCCAGAGTACATATCGTGGATGCATTGCTGATCATTTTCCAATGCTCTCTCGACTCTGGATCAGTTCCTGTGGACAGGAGGGTAGCCAATGTAACTCCACTTTTTAAGAAAGGAGGGAGAGAGAAAACGGGGAAAGATAGACCAGTTAACCTTACATCACTAGTGGGGAAGATGCTTTAGTCGATTATTAAAGATGTTTGAGCAGCGCATTTGTAAAGCAGTGACAGGATCGGTCAAAGTCAACATGAATTTATGAAGGGTAAATAATGCCTGACTAATCTTTTGGAATTATTTGAGGATGTAATAAGGAGAATGGATATGGGAGAGCCAGTGGATGTGCTGTGTCTGGAATTTCAAGAAGCCTTTGACAAGGTCCCACACAAGAGATTAGTGTGCAAAATTCAGAGCACACAGTATTGGGGGTAGGGTGTTGACATGGCTAGAGAATTGGTTGGCAGATAGGAAACAAAGTGTAGGAATTAACGGATCCTTCTCAGAATGGCAGGCAGTGATTAATGGGGAACCGCAAGGCTCAGTGCTTGGACCCAAGTTGTTTACAATATATATTAACGATTTAGATGCGGGAAATAAAATGTAACATCTCTACATTTTCAGATGACACAAAGCTATGTTGCTAGGATGAGCTGCGGGGAGGATGCTATGAAGCTGCAGAGTGACTTGGACAGGTTGGGTGAGTGAGCAGAAGCATGACAGATGCACTTTAATGTGGATAAATGTGAGGATATCCACTAGCAAGAACAGGAAGGCAGATTATTATCTGAATGAGGTCAGACTAGGGGAAGGGAAAGTGCAACGAGACTTGGGTGTGCTTGTACATCAGTCACTGACAGTAAGAATGCATGTACAGCACGAAGTACAGGGATCAGGGGGTATGGAGAGAAGGCAGGTACGGGATACTGAGTTGGATGATCAGCCATGTTCACATTGAATGGCGGTGCAGGCTCGAAGGGCCGAATGGCCTACTCCTGCACCTATTTTTCTATGTTTCTATGTTTCTAAGTGAAGAAAACTAATGACCTGTTGGCCTTCATTGCAAGAAGATTTTAGTTTAGGAGCAAGGAGGTTCTTGTACTGGTGAGACAGCACATTGAGTATTGTGTGCAATTTTTGTCTCTTAATTTGTGGAGGGACAGTATTGCTACTGAGGGAGTGCAGCGTAGGTTCATCAGGTTAATTTCCAGGATGGTGGGGCTGACATATGAAAGAATGGGTCAACTGGGCTTATATTCACTGGAATTTAGAAGGATGAGAGAGGATGTTATAGACACGCATACAATTCTTAGAGGATTGGACATGGTAGATGCAGGAAAAATGGTCCCGATGTTGGGGGAGTCCAGAACCAGGGGTCACGGTTTAAGAATAAGGGATAGGGCATTTAAGACTTAGATGAGGAAAAACATTTTCAGCCAGAGAGTTGTGAATTTGTGGAATTCTCTGCCACAGACGGCAGCGAAGGCCAATTCCCTGGATGTTTTCAAGAGAGAGTTAGATTTTGCTCTTTGGGCTGAGGGAATTAAGCGGTCTGTCACAAGCGGTGGCTCCAATGCACAATGCTGCTGACTCCAGATATCGTGGAGAGTGAACAAGGTTGTCTAAGATTAAACTGATCCTCATGAACTGGGGAATGGAAGATGCAGGTTTCTAAAGTTCACGGACTGAGGAATGGAAGATGCAGTTTTCTAAAGTTCACAGGAGATAGATAGCTCCGATAGGAGGTGTTGGAGGCAAATACAATTTATTTCAGCAATGTTTGCATGTGTGCTACTAAATGTGTTATAAACAAGAAGAGAGGAAACAGGACAGGTTTTACCTCGCTTAATGGCAGATGTTTCTCTCCACAGGGTGTTTATCAGAAAGTGGTGATCACATTTTTCAATCGGCAAGGCAGTGTCTGTCACTGAGAGTGCTTTATCTTCATCACTAACCCTGCAAATATTTAGCAGCTGGTTATAAACTGAGCCTCAACAACTTTTTTGGAGCTGCTCTACACAAACTTGCAGCGTTTCAGTCAAGATCATGTCTTACCTCCTCTTGCGACCAGCTTCCTCCTGCAAGAAATAAAACACAAATCTGAGTAGACAGAGACGGGACATTCACATCCCGACAGCAAGAGTTTCACACAAATTACAACAAGCCCCAGAAATGTTCCATTGCTCAACATTTATTGTCGTCGTCACAGAGACAGAAATTGGATATTGCCGTAGAGATTCTACAAGTGTATGAAGAGCAAAATAATAACTAATAGGAGAATAGGTCTCTTTAAGAGCAAAAGGATAATTTAGGATAGAACATGTCCCCTTAGATGCTGGCGACCATAAAGCATGTTAAGGGGGATTAATCACAGGGGTTGATTAAGTGCATCCGTGAGCAAGATCATTAAGCTGCCTTCAACGGATCGGTTTAACGCCACAAAATTATTTCCAACTAAAGAGGAACATACGACAAACTTTCCACATGATCTTTTCTTTCCTGGAGAATTTACATATCTTAGGGAAATATCAAACAACCACTAACACAATGACAAGATTAGAGCAACTCATCTCAAGGAGACTGCAGGCAGTGCAGAGATCCCACAGATTATGGAGGCCACCTAGTTTGGGAAGAACTGCAGCACAGCTCTGGAACAGACGGAACATTTACCCAGTTCTGAATTACTGGCAAATGCAGCATTTATTTCAGAAACCTCACCCACCATTTTGTGACTGTGCACTTTCACTTCGCCAAACTGTTGTGTAACCCCTCACCTTCAGAAACAACAGACTGTCTTTTTGATCCATCTGTTGCTGCAACTTTAAAAGTTCCACCTGAATGGAATTTAAATTCTCTTGAATGTCTCCAAGATTTTTCTCCATTGTATTTAGAATCTTCTTCTCTTCCTCCCGGATATCTGCCAGTGCGCACTGCTCTCTCTCAATGAGAATCTGGTGGAGATCAGCAAACTGGGATGTGATCTTGGACTGAAGGTTGTGTGACTGTTTCTGTGAAATGAAAGGTGAAGATCAATATATAATGTCACTGATTGTATTTCCACACGACTTTGACTGTGACATTTGCCCGGTACATTTTTTATTTGTTTTGGCAATTCAATTCTTTGGCTAAATGCTTCTGATGATAATCTTGGAACCTATCAATCATCAACCCCCAATACAGATCCTTGCTGCCAATTCCTTTTCACGTGCCCATTAATTTCCATTTATCCACCCTCCACCCACTTTCCCAGCGATAATTTACAGTCACCGATTGACCATGAACCAGCGTGTATTGGGGACGTGGAAGGAATCCGACGCGGTCACAGGGAGAAGGCACCAGAGGTCAGGATCGAACCCGCTCACCACAGCTGGGCGACAGCAACACTACTTGTGTCACTGCGCTGCCCTATTATTACACGCATCACAGGGATCAAATCTACACAAGATCAGGAACTCGAAACTGGAAAGCCTCACCAGAACTCCAGAAATCTTCTGTTTCTGTTGCTGCTCCATTTCCTGTATCTCGGTTTCCTTTTTTGTGAGAGACTGGACGGAAGATTTCATTTGATCCTGGGATTGTGATTGAAAATCAAAGAATAAATGTGTTAGACAATAAAGAAGGAATTAAACAATAATAGGCACAAAATGCTGGAGTAACTCTGCAGTACAGGCAGCTCCTCTGGAGAGAAGGAATTTGTGACTTTTTGGGCAGAGACCGTTCTTCAGACTGACATCCCTTCTCTCCAGAGATGCTGCAAGTCCCGCTGAGTTCCTCTGGCGGTTTGTACCTATCTTTGGTTTAAACCAGCATCTGCAGTTTCTTCATACACATAGGAATTAAACAATAATGTGATGAAAATCGGTTTGTTTGTACCTTGTAGATTTCAACAGCTTCATCTACCAGCCTGAAGCTGTGAGATCTGTGTTCCCGCCCACCTGCACAAATCACACAGATCAGCTTCTTGTCGGTTTCACAAAACAGCTTCAGTTCTTCCTGATGTTCCTCGCACTGAAGTTTACTTTCCTTCTCTGTCTGATTCAGGCTCAGTGTTCGAGCTTTCTCAGACAGTCTCGCCAAGGCCCGACTAACCCTGAGGCTGCGGTCTGTAAACTCCTCTCTACATTCCGGGCAGGAGTTTCTCTGCTCCTTGTCCCAACTCTGTGTGATGCAGGAGCGGCAGAAGTTGTGCCCGCACTCCAGTGACACCGGATCGGTGAAGAAATCCAGGCAGATGGGACAAACTGCCTCCTCGGTCCAACTCTCGAAAATGTCTTTCGCAGCCATTTTACATTCCGCCACTTCCTGGTTCAAAGTGTTTTCCACTGCGCACGCTGCGGTCTCGGGGGAATTAATGTTATTTGGCTGCAAGTGCTCAGTGTTCAGTGTCCTGGCCACTCCCAACTAATCACACGAGGGAGGACTCACTTAGACATTAAGCCGGCCTGAATATAGACGAAAGTACAGAATTTGGGTGAATGCAGTCTCTTGCCCAGAGTGTGGGGATCGAGGACCAGACATTGGTTCAAAGTGAATGGAAAAAGGTTGCTAAGAATCCGAGGGGTAACATTTTCACACAAAGGGTGATGGGTGCATGAAACAGGCTGCCAGAGGAGGTGTGTGTAAGAAGGAACTGCAGATGCTGGTTTAAACCAAAGATAGGCACAAACAGCTGTAGTAACTCAGCGGGACAGCCAGCATCTCTGGAGAGAAGGAAAGGGTGACGTTTGCGGTCGCGTCCCATCTTCAGATAGACGATAGAGCAGGTAGTTGAGGCTGGGACTATCCCATCGTTTAAAAAAAAACAGTTAAATGGATAGGACAGGTTTGGGGGGATATGGACCAAGCGCAGGCAGGTGGGAATGGTGCAGCTGGGACATGTTGGCCGGTGTGGGCAAGTTGGGCCGACGGGCCTGTTTCCACATTGTATTACTCTATGACTCTAGACTGACACAACGTGCTGGAGGAACTCAGCGGGTCATAGAAACATAGAAAATGCGTGCAGGAGTAGGCCATTCGGCCCCTCGAGACAGCACCGTCATTCAATATGGTCATGGCTGATCCTCTAAAATCAGTGCACCGTTCCTGCTTTTTCTCCCATATCCCTGGGATCCGTTACCCCTAAGAGCTATATCTAACTCTCTTGAAAAAATCCAGTGAATTGGCCTCCACTGTCCTCTGTGGCAGATAATTCCACAGATTCACAACTGTCTGGGTGAAGGAGTGTTTCCACATCTCCGTTCTAAATGGCCTACCACTTATACTTAAATTGTGACCCCTGGTTCTGGACTCCCCTAACATCGGGAACATGTTTCCTGCATCTAGCCAGTCCAATCCCTTAAGAATGTAAAATGTTTCTATAAGAACTCCCTCTCATCCTTCTAAATTCCAGTGAATACAAGCGCAGTCGACACATTCTTTCATCATACAGTATGTCAGTCCCGCCTGCAGGATGAGGTGACAGCACTTGCACTCTGTAATGTTTGTACTGAACTTCAAGGTCGACACGAAATGCTGGAGTAACTCAGCGGGACTGGCAGTCGCCTCTGGAAAGAATGAATGGGTGACGGACCTGGTCGAGATCTTTATTCAGACCTTATCGACCCCCCCCCCCCCACCCACCCACCCAACCCGCCTTCTCTTTGATGCTCCACACCGCCGCCCCCCCCCCCCCCCACCCCAATCATAATACATCTGTAGTTCCCTAAATACATTTTTAATTCAAGATTGATTTAATTGTAGAAATCAAACGCTGGTTGGGTGACCACCTGCGTTTAGTCCATGCGACCACCCCGAACTTCTCGTTACCTGTCACAGTAATTCTCAATCCTAATCCCACACCGATTTATTGGTCGTCTATAACTCTGTAAAGATAGGAGATATGTCATAATTTTGTAGAGGAAGGAACTGCAGATGCGGGTTTAAACCAAAGATAGACACAAAATGCTGGAGTAACTCAGCGGGACAGGCAGCGTCTCTGAAGTGAAGCAATGTGTGACGTTTTCCTACATTTGTTTAAAAAATAAAAGTTTAGTGGCAGGTCCACTAAATGTTTCACTTAACATTGAGAACGATTTGAAAAATATATATTTAAAAAAATTGTCAGTGAGACTTAAGAGTCGTGTGGGGCTTCTTGAGAGGTTGGAGGTAGGCGGCGGGCGCTAGGACCGGGAGCGGCGAGCGCGGGAGCGAGCGCGGCTGGTCGGCTCCCATTGAAGCGGACGGTGGTGCGCGGGCACGGGGGGACGCAGCGCTGGGACTGAGTGGGTCGGGCGGCCGCGGGGACCGCTCGCTCGCTCGCTCGCCGGAGACCAAAGTGAAGGCGGACCGGGCAGCGGCAGCTTAGAGCAGCAACAGAGCGGAGCCCATCGCCTTGCGGCCGAGCCTGTCTGTCTGTCTGTCTGTCTGTCTGTCTGTCTGTCTGTCTGTCTGTCTGTCTGTCTGTCTGTCTGTCTGTCTGTCTGTCTGTCTGTCTGTCTGTCTGTCTGTCTGTCTGTCTGTCTCCCGGGGGAGGGGAGGGGGACTGGGGAGGCGGGGGATCTGGGCTGTGAAACTTGCCAGCGGCCGCCGAGAGGGTCCTGAGCGAGGGCAAGGGGAGAGGTCTGCAGACTAGCCAGGACCTGCAGAGAGGCGAGCTGCTCGCTTGATTCGGGGGATTCAGCACAGCCTGGAGTCGGTCGGCAGACGTGACCGGGACCGGGTCACCGCGAGTGATGCGGCGATCTATCTATAGGGCCGTGGGTCAGCTGTGGCTGCCGCGGCTGCCGGCAGGTACAGAGAGAGAGAGAGAGAGAGAGAGAGAGAGAGAGAGAGAGAGAGAGAGAGAGAGAGAGAGAGAGAGGCCACTCGGCCCGCGCGTTGCTGTTGTCCGCGGGGTCAGGAGTGGACAATTGTCAGTAAACCACAGAGTGCTCGAGAAACTCAGCGGGTCGGGCAGCATCTGTGGAAGGAATAAACAGGCGACCCTTGAGACTGATGGGAGGGAGGGAGGGAGGGGAGAGAAAGCTGGAAAGGGAGTTGGGGTTGGTATAAAGAAGGGTTCCACCCCGAATGGTCACCCATCCGTTTTCTCCCGAGTCCCTGCCTGAGTTGCTCCAGCACTTTGTGTCTATGTCACGGAGCGGGGCACAGCCTGGCAAGTGAATGTAGAGGAGGAGGAGGAACAAACTCGTGGGACAACCCTGACTTCATACAAAACTATTCTAAAACGAATAGAATACCTCCTATCGAATAGACAGACAGGTGGGCAGAGGGGTGGGGTAGCTCTGTTGGTGAGGAAGGAAATACAGTCCCTTGCAAGGGGTGACATTGAAACAGGAGATGTGGAGTCAGTATGGATAGAACTAAGGAATTGTAAGGGTAAAAATACCATAATGGGACTTATCTAAAGGCCGCCAAACAGTAGCCTGAATATTGAGAGCAAGTTGATTCAGAAATTAAAATTGGCATGTAGTATAGGTAATGCTATGTTGTTATGGCAGATTTCAACATGCAGGTAGACTGGAAAATCAGGTTGGTACTGGGCCCTAGTAAGGGGGGGGGGGCATGTGGGTCAGCGGGGGCAGGTGGGACTAGTGTAGAGGGAGAACACCGTAGGTTCCCCAGGTTAATTCCCAGGATGGCGGGGCTGTCATATGCTGAGAGAATGGAGCGGCTGGGCTTGTATACTCTGGAGTTTAGAAGGATGAGAGGGAATGTTATTGAAACATATTAGATTATTAAGGGTTTGGACACACTAGAGGCAGGAAACATGTTCCCGATGTTGGGGGAGTCCAGAAACAGGGGTACGCCATTTAGAACGGAGACGAGGAAACACTTTTTCTCACAGAGAGTTATCAGTCTGTAGAATCCTCTCTCCTCCGGTGGAGGCCGGTTCTCTGGACGTTTTCAAGAGAGAGCTCGGCAGAGCTCTTAAAGATAGAGGAGTTAAGGGATATGGGGACAGTAGACAAAGAAGCTGGAGAAACTCAGTGGGTGAGGCAGCATCTATGGAGCGAAGGAATAGGCGACGTTTCGGGTCCAGACCCTTCTTCAGACTGGCATCATGTACAACACAGACATTGTGGGCCGAAGGGCCTGTTCTTGAGCTGTGCACTTCTATGTTCTATATTCACATGACCCGCTGACTCAGTTGGTGAGGTTCAGAATGAAACGTCTCCGTCTGACGTCAATGCTCGGAGGAAGAGTTCAGATTGAAGACTGCAGTGATTAGCTGTGTTAGCAAATACACTGCCTGCAATGGAGAAGGGTTATTGTTAGAGGAAGCATTCATGAGTCAGTGGGCAAGAAAAGGGAAATTGTAATCTGTGGAATTCTCTGCCTCAGATGGCGGTGGAGGCCGGTTCTCTAGATGTTTTCAAGAGAGACCTAAACAGGCCACTCGTCTGTTGATCCCAGGAATGAGTGGGTTAACATATGATGAGCGTTTGTCGGCACTGGGTCTGCACTCGCTGGGGTTTAGAAAGATGAGGTGGGAACTTCATTGAAATTCACCAAACAGTGAAAGGCCTGGATAGAGTGGATGTGGAGAGGATGTTTCCACTACTGGGAGAGTCTAGGACCAGAGGCCACAGCCTCAGAATTAAAGGTTCCTTCAGGAAGGAGATGAGGAGGAGTTTCTTTAGTCGGAGGGCGGTGAATCTGTGGAATTATTTGCCATAGAAGGCTGTGCAGACCACATCAGCGAATATTGTTAAGGCACAGATAGATAGATCCTTGATTAGTACCGGTGCCAGGGTTTTATGGAGGTGAAGGCAGGAGAGTGGAGTTGGGAATGTGTGTGTGACCCTGGGTGTGTGTGTGTGTGTGTGTGTGTGTGTGTGTGTGTGTGTGTGTGTGTGTGTGTGTGTGTGTGTGTGTGTGTGTGTGTGTGTGTGTGTGACTGTGTGTGTATGGTGCCCCTCTGTGTGTGCCCCTGTGTGCGTGCCCGCGTGTGTGTGCCCCTGTGTGTGTGCCCTTGTGTGTGTGCCCTTGTGTGTGTGTGTGCGTGTGTGTGTGTGCGCGCCCCTGTGTGTGTGTGTGTGCCCGTGTGTGTGTGCCCGTGTGTGTGTGTGTGTCCCTGTGTGTGTGTCCCTGTGTGTGTGTGTGCCCCTGTGTGTGCCCGTGTGTGTGTGTGTGTGCCCGTGTGTGTGTGTGCCCGTGTGTGTGTGTCCCTGTGTGTGTGTGTGTGTGTGTGTCCGTGTGTGTGTGTGCCCCTGTGTGTGTGCCCGTGTGTGTGCTCGTGTGTGTGCCCGTGTGTGTGTGCGAGTGCGTGTGTGTGCGTGTGTGTGCCCGTGTGTATGAGTGTGTGTGTGAGTGTGTATTCGTGTTTAATGAGAAGTGTGTACAAACCTTGTTTTTTTCTCTTGCAGAGTTGTACAAACGGCCCACACTGGAGAGTAAGTAAATGACTTGCCTTCCTTCCACCTCCGAGTTCTCCATTCAATAGGCAATAGGTGCAGGGCCTGTGCAGTTGTACAGGGCCCTAGCGAGACCACACTCATGAAGGACATTATTGCCATAGAGGGAGTGCAGCGAAGGTTCACCAGACTGATTCCTGGGATGTCAGGACTGTCTTATGAACAAAGACTGCATAGACTCGGTTTATACTCTCTAGAATTTAGGAGATTGAGAGGGGATCTTATAGAAACTTACAAGATTCTTAAGGGGTTGGACAGGCTAGATGCAGGAAGATTGTTCCCGATGTTGGGGAGGTCCAGGACAAGGGGTCACAGCTTAAGGATAAGGGGGAAATCCTTTAGGACCGAGATGAGAAGGAATTTTTTCACACAGAGAGTGGTGTGTCTCTGGAACTCTCTGCCACAGAGGGTAGTTGAGGCCAGTTCATTGGCTATATTTAAGAGGGAGTTAGATGTGGCCCTTGTGGCTAAGGGGATCAGAGGGTATGGAGAGAAGGCAGGTACGGGATACTGAGTTGGATGATCAGCCATGATCATATTGAATGGCGGTGCAGGCTCGAAGGGCCGAATGGCCTACTCCTGCACCTAATTTCTATGTTTCTATGTTTCTACACCCGGCGTATTGTGTGCAGTTTTGGTCTCCAAATTTGAGGAAGGACATTCTTGCTATTGAGGGAGTGCAGCGTAGGTTAATTACAACGGAACTGCCATATGTTTATATAATGGAGCGGTTGGGATTGTACACTCTGGAGTTTAGAAGGATGAGAGGATATCTTATTGAAACATATCAGATTATTAAGGGGTTGGTCACGCTAGAGGCAGGAAACATGTTCCCGATGTTGGGAGAGGCCAGAAGGAGGGGCCACGGTTTAAGAATAAGGGGTCAGCCCATTGGAACAGAGATGAGGAAACCCTTTTTCACACAGAGAGTTGTGTCTGGAATTCTCAGCCTCTGAAGGCGGTGGAGGCCGGTTCTCTGGATACTTTCAAGAGAGAGTTAGATAGGGTTCTTAAAGATAGCTGAGTCAGGGGATATGGGGAGAAGGCAGGAACGGGGTACTGATTGTGGATGATCAGCCATGATCACATTGAATGGCGGTGCTGGTGCGAAGGGCCGAATGGCTGACGGGAAACCAGCGCTGGCCATATTCCCCGCAAGTCCAGGCAGGGTTGAAGGTTAACTTGGCAGGACAGGCAGAGTTGAGCTGGGTTTTGCGCTGCTTCTCTGCGCTGGCTGTTGGCCTGGGGGCACAGCTCCCGTCTGACGTCTCTGGCCACCCGTGGGTGGGGAGAGGGGGGGGGCACTCGGGTGGGGACGGGACAACGCCGGAAAGCCGGGATCAATCCTGGCTGCGGATGAGGCGCAGGTCTGTGCCGAGTGTGTTTTGCCACGTCTCCCTCCTCCAATCTATCCTCAATTCCACCCCCCCCCCACTTCCACCTCTGACCGACACCTCCCTCCTCCAATGATCGCGCTGAATCATCATGTCCCGCCCCCATTGCCTGCTGGCCGACTCACTCGTCCAATCGCCGCCCTCGATCAGCAGTCCCACCCCCACTGTCTCGCGGTAAACGGAGATTTCACCCGGTTTTAAAATCCGGATTACAAAAAGTTGGGGTCCCCCCTGCCCCCCCCCCCCCACCCCCACCCCCACTGGGGATTTCCTACCCTCAAAATGTTACACACCTCCATTAGAGCACCTCTCAGCCTCCTGCACTCCAAGGAACAAAATCCTAGCCTGCCCAAAATCTACCTGTAGTTAAGGCAACTGAATCATCATTCCACAACTAGAGATCAGTGCTGAACTACTATCTACCTCTATGTTGACCCTAGGGCTATCCTTGATTAGACTTTGCTGGCTTTACCTTGCCTGTCACTATACTATACATCTTTCCCTCTCAATGTTCGCTCATCACGTATTACGCTGTAAAAGGCTGGATTGTAATCATTTGTTGTCTTTCTGCTGACTGGACAGCACGCAACAAAAGCTTTTCACTGTACCCGGGTACATGTGACAATAAACGAAACTAAACTAAACTAGGCACTCGAGTCCCGGCAACATCCTCGTAAATCTTCAATGCACTCATTCCAGCTTAATGACATTGTTTCTACTGCAGGGTGACCAAAACAGAACACAATACTCCAAATGTGGCCTCACCAACATCTTGCACAACTGCAACGGAATCTCCCAGTTTCCAAACTGAATACGCTGACTGATGAAGGCCAATCCACCAAGAACCATCTTCACCAGCCTATCAACCAGTGACACCACATTGTTGACGGTGGTCACGGGGCTGTGGGAATCATAGAAACATAGACACATAGAAAATAGGTGCAGGGGTAGGCCATTCGGCCCTTCGAGCCTGCACCGCCATTCAATATGATCATGGCTGATCATCCAACTCAGTATCCCGTACCTGCCTTTTCTCCATACCCCCTGATCCCTTTAGCCACAAGTGCCACATCTAACGCCCTCTTAAATATAGCCAATGAACTGGCCTCAACTACCTTCTGTGGCAGAGAATTCCAGAGACTCACCACTCTCTGTGTAAAGAATGTTTTTCTCATTTCGGTCCTAAAGGAATTCCCCCTTATCCTTGGACTGTGACCCCTTGTTCTGGACTCCCCCAACATCGGGAACAATCTTCCAGCATCTAGATTGTCCAACCCCTTAAGAATTTTGTAAGTTTCTATAAGATCCCCCCTCAATCTTCTAAATTCCAGCGAGTACAAGCCGAGTCTATCCAATCTTTCCTCATATGAAAGTCCTGACATCCCAGGAATCAGTCTGGTGAATCTTCTCTGTACCCCCTCTATGGCAAGGATGTCTTTCTTCAGATTTGGGCACAGGTCATGTGCACAGGTCACGGGCTGTCAGGGTTAAACTTCTTACCTGGGACAGGATGTACCTATGACAAAGGTTAATGCAGGGCCGGTCCCAGGGATGGGGGATGTGCCGACGAGCTGCGACTGAGTCGACTGGGAGCGGAGTCTCCAGAGTTTGTGAGCAGGAGAGGGAGGTGACTGACACTTACACAAAGCCCAGGGGGCTGGACTGACTCTGTCCACCCGGGTGAATGGTCTGTGGCCAGAGGTCAGTCTCCGATCAAGGGGAGAAATGTCCACACTGAGACGGGGTGGAGAATGTTTGTAATCTTCACCTCCAGAGCACTGTGGAAGCTGCGTCACCGAGGGCATTCAATGTTCCCGATGTATTAATGTTGCTCCCGCAGACCAGGGAATGGGACGTGGGGTTGTGGGGGAGGGGTAGGACAGGGAGGGGGAGGCAGAGGTTGAGGACAATGACGGTGAGTGGGTGGGGGAGGTGTCCAGAATTAAATGCGGTCTCACCGACGGAATAAATACATTTAAATGAGATTAGTGTAGATACGTGCAGAACCCAGCAGGGACATGTTGGGCCGAAGGGCATATTTCTACACTCCAGAACACGACATTGATTAGCCAAATTTCACCTTCTGTGTCATGAGGAAACACAGCAGAGTGACATAATATATTGATTCTCATCTTTCATCTGACAGGAACAGTCACACAACCTCGAGTCACAGGTCACATCCCAGTTTGCTGAACTGCACCAGATTCTCACTGAGAAAGAGCAGCGCTTACTCGGAGATATCCGCGAAGAAGAGGCGAAGATTGTAAAAACAATGGAGAAAAATCTTCAAGCGATTCAAGAGAATTTAAATTCCATTCAGGAGGAACTCTCAAAGTTACAGAAACAGATAGACCACAAGGACGGCGCGATATTTCTGAAGGTGAGATGTTACACTGCGGTTTGGTGAAGGGAAAGTGCACAGTCACAATGTGGTGGGTTAAATTTCGGAAATAAATGCTGCATTTTCCAATAATTCAGAACCGTGTCAAAGTTCCATCTGTTCCATCTACTCACACATCCGACAACAATGCTCCAAATTCCAAGAATCCTCGTGTATTTATCCCACTTCAACTTAAATGTATCTGCAATATTGTCTTCGGGCCGTCCGCTGAGTTCCACGTTCTCTTTCCTGAAGCACTTGTGGAATTTATTAAAGGCCATCACACATTTCAGCTTTGATTGTTGGTCTCCACACAAGTAGTGATAATATTTCCAACCCCCACCCATTTAAATCCGCCGCTGATCCTAAAATATTCCATCCCATTATCTCTGACATCTTCTCCAGATTAAATCTCACGACATGCCCGGTATTACTCGTAAATTGCATACTCGCAGTTATTTTCATCCACGTTTCTATGCTTTCCCCCGTGTTCAATGTCGCAACGACAATGTCCACGTTCTGTCTGTGTGACAGCGGCAAAGAGTTGGGAAATGGGAATTATCAGAGGGTTTTTTTGTAGCAATTCGGCGAAATACCCATGACGATCCATCTCAGTCTATTGAGATTTGTGTTTTATTTATTTCATGAGGAAGATGGTCGCAAGAGGAGGTAGGATATGCTTTTGAGTGCAACAATGTTTGTTTTCATGGATCATGGAAACTTTATTGTCAATCAGACCTTTCGGTCTGAACGAAATTTCGTTGCCTTGCAGTCATACATATAATAAAATAACAAAACACACAATAAACACAAATTTAACATCCACCACAGTGAGTTCACCGGACTCCTCACTGTGATGGAAGTCAAAAATATTAAGTCTTTATCTCTTCCCTTCTTGTTCTTCCTCTGCGCTGAGGCGATCCAGGCCTCCGATGTTGTGACCCCACCCGGTGATGGTAAGTAAGTCCCGCGGCTGAACCGTACTCCGCAAACGGGCCGGTTCAACTCCGCGGCCCGGGGCAGTCGAAGCTGACGAAGCTGCCACCCTCCAGTTCAGCGGACGAAGCTGTTGCCGCGGGAGCTCCTGAAAAAACAGGTCACCAACCTGTGACGTGCGAGCTCCCGACGATGTCATCCACTGGGCCCACGGCCGAACCTCCAAAGTCGCTGCCACCGCCGCCGCCACCGGAAAGCCGCCAAAGCTCCGAGTCCGGCCGCCAGAACGCCGGAATACCTGAACCCGCCACTGCCCCGAAGTCGGGCAGCCTCCGCTGGTAAGTCCTGGCTGGCTCTGCCTCCGGAGCCTCGAGGTCGGTC